>VZTG01009080.1:1794939-1813970 GCA_013397845.1 Melanocharis versteri
GCTTCTGAAGGGAAGACAGATACATTACTGCTCTAAAAAAGACTGCAGCTTTTCACCCTAAGTCCAAAGGCTGATCTGGGGATCTGGTACAACAAGCAGTTCCGCATGGGAGTAATTTTATCCACTGGGGCAGCTACTCCAAATTCTATGCATAAGTATGAAAAAGTTATTATGTGACCATACAATTATTAGAAGAAAAAAACCCTCTTTTTCAGGTTATGTCAGTTTTGACTAACGCGAGAACAAAAAGCATGGCGATCTTCCACATCCCAAGTCTGCGATAGAGGTGCTAAAATATGGAGAGGAGTAGCTGGGTAAAAAATCCTCCAGGCAGGAGTTTGCAGTTATTGTTTACATTTACACAGTCCTCGGGATTTCCATGTTGTTTAACAGGCCTCTGAGATAGCTACACTTATCATACAAAAATGTTCCCCTATGTGGCACACAAATGTCATGCGAAAGGCAGCGGGGGGGAAATCTTGCATGTAGGATTAGTTCCGGAGAGCTTGCTTTTGTATTAGATGTTGTATCATATGTATATAAGCGATTCTTTGTTCTTTACAGTATCATGCAGAAACATTAAGACATAGCCAGTACTGTGTAGGAGAAAAAATGCAGTAACTTCAGTGAAAAAAAATAAAGAAGTCGATCTTCTTTGAAATATTTTTCTTTTATTTTAAGTGCTCTCTTGAGTATGTCTGGGGGAGAGTCAGACATTGAAGGATTCCACAACATTTACAGATGTAGAGGGGAAAGCATCTGGGGTTAGGAATCAGGATGACAAGGATAAGTGACTCTTTCACAGCTTGCTAGGGTCCATACATTTTTGGCATCGTGCATTATTCTACTCATTTCCACAAGAAGCTGTGGAAAGTAGAGCCTGTATCAATTATGTGACTACAAGTCTTCTGAGAAGTAAGTGTGCTCCAGAGCAAGGGGTTTCAGGCCAACAGAACCTGTCTAACCTATGCCTCCTGGCGAAACACTTGAGTTATCACCACTAGCTCTCCATGCAGACCTTCCCCCCTTCCCACACCCTACAGTGTCAATGAGTCTGCTGTCAATATAAGAAAGACATTAAACTATTAGAGAGTGTCTGAAGGAGCACCATGAGGACGGTGAAGGGCCTTGAGGAGAAGCTGTATGAAGAGTGGTTGAGGGCGCTTGGTCTGTTCAGCCTGGAGAGGAGGAGACTGAGGGGAGACCTTATTGCAGTCTGTGACTTCCTTGTGAGGGGAAGAGGAGGGGCAGGCACTGATCTCTTCTCTGTGGTGACCACTGACAGGACCTGAGGGAATGGCATGAAGCTGTGTCAGGGAAGGTTTAGGTTGGATATTAGAAAAAGGTTCTTCACCCGCAGGTTTGTTGGGCACTGGAACAGGCTCCCAGGGGAGTGGTCACAGCACCAAGCCTGACAGAGTTCGAGGAGCATTTGGACAATGCTCTCAGGCACAGAGAGTGACTCTTAGGGATGTTCCTGTGCAGGGCCAGGCGTTTGTATTCGATGATCCTTGTAGGTTCCTTCCAACTCAGCATATTCTGTGATTCTGTTACAGGCTCAAACTTACTCTACCTCTCCCAGCTCCCTCTAGGAAGATTGTCTCCCCAAATAGTGTTGAAGCCTTATCTCTTCTGACTCTTCCTTCTTTCAAGTACTGTTCTCTAGCATCATACAAAGAATAGGTTTCTGCTTTTCTTCATCAAAAGAAAATGCTTTCCTTGGCCAACATTATGCTTTCCTTGCAACATTAAGATGTAAAGACTTGCAGGTTATGGAGTAGTAGACTTTGGGAAAGTAGACTTTGGGAAAGACAAAGTGGTTGTTTTACTTTTCTAATTCTGCATTTTCAAAATTCCGTTTTGCACTAATTCATGGAGCTCTCCAAACTTAAGTGTCAAAAGAGTACTTTCCCACCACAGGCCCAGGGACCACACTTTCTTATCTTGAGTATTAGCCAGAGCTCTGCTTCTGACTCTGTAGCTTTGTGTGCAGAACCCTTAATACTTCAGGAGTCTGCTAGCACAATCTTTCCTTGTTTACACAAGCTGCTGAGGCAAATGAAAATCTTAGTCCTCAGTGAATGCTGAATTTCAAAAGAAAAAAAACCCTAAATATAAAAAAATATTCTTTGCAGCAGTTTAATTACTATATTGACACTTACGCTAAAGCACTGTGTGTTTAACCTTTGTAGTTTTCATGTATGAAAAGTGAGCCACAAAGCATGCTGGTGTTTGCAGAAGACATCAGTGCATCTCCCAGCTGTCAAGAGCATCAAGACATGGAGTCATCTTCAAGCAGGCTTTGGCTGATTGCACAGGATGACTGATAAATCCTCTATCACATTTGAATATCCTGGGTCTTCCATGGCTGATACCAACTTTCTGATATTCTGGATGTTGCTTCTCACTTGGGTCCTCTGACACCCTAATCCTCAAGCTAGTGTCACTCGTGGCAGTCAGTCTGTAGAGCTGCAAGATCAGCTGAGGCATGGATCTCTAATAAGATTAAGACTCATCAGTGTGGTTTTAGCCCTTTCCTTTTCTAAGGCAGAGGAATAGAATTACTGAAGACTTGCTGCAACAACTTCAAGCATTTGCTAAATATTACCTTTCCCCCCTCTTCTCTAAGGACTTTACTAATTGTAGATTTGTATACAAATTGCTAATTTGTATAAACACCTTAATGAAGAGAGAAAGCCAAAATAGCAAAAAGCATTTGATATTTTGTTTGAAAATATATTTTCACAGAATCACAAAATATTCTGAGTTGGAAAGCACCCACAGGGATCATCGAGTTCAACTCTTAAGTAAATGGCCCGTATGGGGATCAAATCCACAACCCTGACATTATTAGCACCATGCTCTAACCAGCTGAGTTAATTTGACATCATATAGATTTGCATTTTTTCATGAAGTCACGTATTTGTCAGCATGTGCTTTGATACCCCAGTAGTCAGTGTTTCAGAGATCAAGAGAAGAGAATTGATGCACGTGTCCTGTCCAGGAGGACCCTTCACTCTATTCCCTTCTGTCATGGTGGAACAAGTTTTACACCTCACACGAGCAAATTACAGGGCCTTGTCATTTGGGATATGCTGCCATTTTTTGAAACTTTGGAGTACTTAGAAAACCCTAAGATCACTATTATATTATAAATGCTTGCGTTAGCGTCTTGTAGGATGCTAAGGAAACTTCTAGGAAGTTGCACGTGCAGATGCATTACACCTTCTCCTTTACGTAGTAACTTCAGGACTCAGATGGGTGCATACCAAATGGATGCCACGGAAATCTAGGAAAGGCATTTCACCCACTTTCCATAGGGAGATCAATCCCCTCCCCCAGCTTCCCTGACACCCAAATCCCAGATAGTGTAGCTTTGAGTGACAGCTGGATTTTGAATCCCATGGGGAGACTCTATGCCTCTTGATGGATTCATTGTGACACTGCCCAGACTGCCTGCAAACTGGCAGACAGCTCTGTTTGCCAAATGTCGACATTATCTAATTGGCATTTCAGCCCACTTCTCGTTTTTAATGGACAAGAGGAAGACCCAGCCAGCAGAGTGCTGAAGCAGCAGCAGTGTGCTCAGGCTGCACTGGCTGCAACCTCCCTCGGGCAGCTGCAGGATGGCACCAGCACCCGGGGTGTGGAGGCAGCTACTTGAAAGCTGCTGGACCACTTGATGCAAAAAACAGGAACTGAGGAGGAGAAACGAGACAGCAGAGGAATGGCAAATTCAGGGGTAGATGCTAGCAATCGAAGCAATGTGATGTTATTGTGGTGGCTAAATAGCTTAGACCTCTTAATATAATTTACAGCAAAAGCAGCTGTCTTCTTTGAAAGAACAGGCTTGCCACAAACAAGAAGATAGTTTATATATATATATACTGATCTGTAAAATGTGTCCTGGTGCATTATATTCAGAAGCATCAAACCTTTGAATGGGAAACTTGGAGCAGAGTTCACCCAGTAGGCCATCTGCTGAAGCAGCTGAGAGATGGCAACTCGTATATTAAGGTAGCTGTCTATTCATTCATAATTGTTGCCTACATCTCGAGAAATAGATCTGTTTCTCTTTTTCATATCTATCTGCCTGGCCTGTCAGAGACATGGTAGATTACTTTTTCTCACTGTACTAAACTGTGGTTTTCCAAATAAATTATTACACCTCTCTTGGCTTGCAGCAATAGTGTGGCAGAATGGATAAACAATTCACATGCTTCAGCCATCGCTCTAAATCTTCATCAGACACCGTTTCAGTGGCTGCACCCTTTTATCTCAAACATGTCATTCCTAATTTCCCGTCAAAGGGTCTTTACACATTATTTCATATTGCTTTAAATGGCAGGATATACATCCATGGAAAAAACGCTATACAAAATACTGCCTAGATGAGAAAAGGTCTGCTGCCAGAGAGAAAAGTATGAGTGCTTGAAGTTGTCTTGGAATTGAAATTGATACCAAATAATTTTTTAAATCACGCTACTCTGAATAAAGTGTGTGGAAAAAACAATTAAAACTACCAGATAAACATGCAATTTGAGAGTTGCAATTAAGCTACTCCAGCAATAAACCAGAGAATAAATATGAAGAGATATGATTATGTGTATAAGCAGTGCTTTTAAAGAAAAGGAGGAGGAAAGCCTCATAGGGAAAAGCCCCATAGGAAAAGTCCAAAATTTTGATGTTTAATATATAATTTTCAATGAAATGTTTTCTTTCAATTTATATATATTTAATGTTACCTTCATGTCACTTGGTGGAGCTGGAATATTTTATATTGCACTCCTATTTGGTAAGCACAAATAAGGACTGCACTAGTGATGGAGGGCACTTTTAAAGCTTAACATCAAGATGGCTTTTAACAAGCTACTGTAAAAGGATTTTCCAATTTTAGTGAGAGTTATGACAGTATTTGTCATTCTAAAAATATATTAAACATAAAGAAAAGCTTTCCTACAGTCTCAATAACATTTTCCATAATACTTCCTTCTAACTGCATGCAGGTGCATGTTTTCAGCCACTCTTCACAGTTCCTTAACAATCATTACAAATCCCACTTATCTAAACTAGTGATTAAAAACCTTTAAGGGGAAGCTGTTTAATTAAAAGTAAAGTAGACATTTATTGTGTGTTTAGCGTGCCAATTTTGCTATGACCTAAGAACCATTCCTTAATTAAATTTTGTAATTCTTTCATATATGATGACTACAATATGATAACATAGAAGAAACCTAACAGCTAATTCAAAGCTCCTATGTGCTTTTCTAAAACATTAAGTTGGCTGTTTTAAAACCTGAGGCTGGGTTTTGCCCTGTAAAAGTCTGTGGGAATATATTTATAGTTTTGCCATCAACTTTAACAAAACTAGAATGAGACCTGTAAAACTCATGGTCACAATTCATTTATGTACATTGGTCTTAATCTGTCATAATTTCTTTGGTTTCAGTGGAATCAATCCAGACAGATAAAATTATTCCACATGTGGTATTTCCTACAGCTTAGAAACATAATTTTTGTCACAATTTTCTTTATTATAAGTATATGCATAGGTGTTCATCTGAGTCCAGGGATGTCTGTGATCCCCCAGGAATGCCACAATGGCTCAAAACATCGCTATAAAGCAGAGGCATGGCTGCAGCGCCTTGTGAGGCACAGGGCCGCTGACAGTGACGTGAGAACACACCTCTCTTGTTCAGTTTTTTATCGTTATTACTTCAGCACTGACATCTGACCTCTTTAGCTGCCTGTGTGTACTGAAGTGTTCCTGGCTCACACCTGGCGTCGGTAATAAAGCACAGCATGCATAAATAATGAAGATATGTTTGTGAAACTTCACTAAGTGGCAACTGCCTGTGACAGAGATCCTGCTACCAGCACTTACTGCTGTAAAGGTTTGTTAATGGAGGCTTCTCAGTGGATGACAAAATGACCCAATTAAAGTTTATTCCAAATGACATCAGGGTCATAAAAGGGAACAAAAGAGGAGGAAATGGCTCTGGTGGTTTGAAAATATATTGCTATGTATATTATTACATCTGCACTTTTTGCTATCACAGGAGGACTTCACATTCACATAAAACAATACCTATAGAAAGCCAAGTTAAAAAGGTGACTGTTGGCTAGACAGAAAAATGATGGCTTGTGACACTCTGCTGGACATGCTTTCCAGGAAAAGATCTAGTCAGAAAGTCTTTTGAGACTGGGATAGGAGAGACATTTCTCCTGTCAGATACTGGATCAGAGACCTTCCAGATGAGCAAAGGATTTCAAATTCAAGTAGTCAGTCCATTTGTAGGACAAAGCTCTCACATAAACAGTAAAGTACTTCTGGTGCAGGGTTTGTCGTATTCTGATTTATTCTGAAATTTCTAGATGAGGGCTGAAACTGTGGGCCCCTGGAGGACTAGACATATGGCCCAATTTACAGAAAAGTTATTTGCTCCTAAGTGCCCCTTCCATTGGAAAGGAGGAAATGTGTGTAAATGAAAGGAGACTGAGGTTCTCCAATGAGAAATCAGCAGGCAATAAAGCGTCAGTGATTTTGAGCCACCTGCAGTTAATTTTCTATTGGTTCCAGTCATCACTCTGCATAGGAAAGGAGGAAAGATTATTTAATTGGATTTCTTTTGCACTGGGACTCCACCGACACCTTGTGATGTACCTAATGCACCAGTGGAGTGAGAGAAGCTGTGTGATGCTTTTTCCTGCCAAAGAGGAGCAGCAAGGAGAATGTAGGATCAGACCACAAGTGTCACTTGTGTGTATTCATCCAGGCAAAATGAGAATAGATCAACTCAATTTATTCTGAGAGACTCTGAGGCCAGTCTGGAAATCCTAGAAACACTCCTTACACAGTGCAAAATTAGAATATTTAAGGGTGTTTTTAATTGAGGGTGTTAATTTAGGATCATTTTTAATCCTAGGAAGCCAAGGAAACCAAGGCCATAGAGAAGGATCATTTTGAGTACATCAGTTTCAGTTGGTTGAATGAAATGCAGAGTCCTGCTACTCAGAGGAAGGCTGCCAGAAATCAGCTCTGATTAATTCAGCTTCACTATGACACTTTTCCCATGTTATAGTTGAGGAAAGTGATAAGTTGTTTTCAGTTCTGTTAGCATGTCTTAATAATTCATTGCTGCCCCAGTTCAAACAGTCTCAGGTTTGACTTGTGAGGAATTTAATTTTTTAGGAAAATCCATTTTCAAGAACTTGGGAGTTTGTTTGTTGGTTTTGGGTTTGTCTCGGGTTTTTTTTCCTATGCACTAGGAATCACTGACATACTTGCAGCAAGTATTCAATCAACTGCCATTCTGCAGGCAAGGAGCAGAACAGCAACCTGTTGTTGCATTCATGAGCACCTTGCCAGCATAAAAACACATTGCTGAAGATATTGCAACAGGTCGGTGGCTGCCTAAGGGGGGAATATTCAGATTTCCAAGAAAAGCGTCTTGCAGCCACACTAAAACATATTTTGCCTACTAAGGTGCAGCTTTAACTTTGTCATTTCAGTCTTCACCAGAGAGAAAGGACACTTAGGGAAGAAAGCTGGGTAAACATTTGGTTACGCTTTCTTGACATAGTAACACATCTTTCAACAGCCTGTGGCTCAAAGCATCCTGGGCCACAGTTTCATGTTTAATAGCCCTTGGTGAATATTTTTTCTGTACTAACTGTGCCTGAGTTTTGAACCTACATAAATTTTTGGCACTTATTTTATGCCAGCACTAAATCAAAATGAACACCAAGCCTCCACAGACAGCTAGTTTAATAGAGAAACACAATTTTCTCACAATGATTGGATGCTTTCCTTGATACTAAGTGGAATACAGTAATCTTCAGCCTGAAGATTTTGTTTTGGTAGAAATAATGATAAAACAAGTAGAGTCATACATGCCTTAATAAAAAGTCATCCTACCCTTTCAATATGAAAATGGGGTTTGACCCTCATTAGCTAAATGAGTTTGAGTGAGAAATTGAGCAATAACATTTTTGGACAATTAGTCTCCACTATTCTGCTTCTCCCAGTAGAGGAAGTTGTTTGCCTTCTACCCTAGCTCCTTTCTGATGCTTCTTGGCATGTGTTACTTTATTGCGAAGGAAGATCCTTCTTACATTCCAGGAATAAGTATGTGCCCTTGTAAAATCAAAAAGATTAAGAAGTTTGCCTTAAGGCAGTGATTCCTGCCTTAGAAAAATATGATGCAGACCTGCATATCTATGCTTTCTTTCACCTATTAAAAAGTGGATGAAAATCCTGAATAATTCCTGGAGGTAAATATTTTTTTTCATTTACATTTGTGCAGTATTTCTAGGAGACATGCTTTCCATTTTGGCTTTTGTTTGTCAGCAGAGAAAGCAAGCCTGTTACTGCATAAATCCGTGCTTTGTCATCCCACCAGCCTCAATGGTATCTTGTGAGATCACATCTTGAGAAGGAGATGTCTGAGAGAGCAGACCATGGGCAGTTCAGCAGTGCTGCTGCTGTCTCCCAGCTCCTGCTGCAAGAGACATCCCAGAGACCTCAGTGTTACTGCTAACGCACCAAAAGCAGGGTGTATGATCAAATTTTCTCCCAAAAATAGGTCCTCAGCGAGTAGTTGTCTTTTCTCATCCCCAGCGTGTCAGTGTAGAACCAGTGTGATTAGGCAGGGAGGACACTGATGTAGCATAACAGCGGCAACCTATTTGAAGGGAAGCAAAATAACAGCCTTAGTTGCTTGTCCTCTTTTCAGGAGAGCAGTGGTGTTTATCCGGTGCGTAAGAGCTCTTAACCTCAGCCTCCTGACAAAATTTCTACTGTAGCTAATTATATTCTCCTTATCTACAAACCTCCCATGCTTCATCTAGCTTGAGTGGAACTTTTCCAACCGAATGTTTTTTCAGTGGAATACTGATGTTTGATTGAAAACAAAGCTCTTCTGAGAAAGTGTCAACTTCAACAAAATCTGGAAAACAATTACAACTCCTTTGGTAAGGTTAAAATACCCCACATTAACCTTTTCAGAACAGTGACCCTATTTTTCATTTTGAAATTCCTCCTTCAGATTGTATTATATTTTAAATTGAGATTAAAGACTGGGGCCTAAAATGAAATTGTTTTGAAAATGTCACTTAAAGTGATTTGATTTTATTCTGCTTCAGAAGCAAAATAAATCTTGAAATCCTGAAATTTCCTGTGAAAGGGAAATTTTGTATCCTTTGCAACTTTGCTCATTTGCTTTTAGTTCCATGCTGTGGTGCATCGCTACTATCCTCGTTGAGGAAACTGTTGCATATTCTCCGCATGGGATTTGTATTTCAGTCGTGGTGACTGTAGCTGGGTCCCATAGAGAACCAAATTTTTCTTTTTCCAATTGCCATGAAGTCTTATGCTGACCTTCTGTATTAACATGTGTAAGAGCTCTGATCTCTTGCTCTTACAAGTGAACTGCTGATAACTTTTTTTGAAAGTTCATATATCACAGCCTGAGAAGTGTGTAACTGAAAACCAGTCACATATTTCTGCTTTACCTATACTGAAGAAAAAGAGAAAGAAATCAACACATTCTGACGAAAAAACATCTGAAATGTTCACAGCTGGATGTCCTCTGCAGAAAATGTCTGGTTTCTCCATTCATATAACTTCAGCTGCTGGAGTGAGTACCACATACCAAAGAGAGCAAGACAAAGGGAGCCTCCAAAACATGAGGATTTACAAGTTACTGAGAACTTCTGGAACTGCATGTGAAAGTAACAGGGGCCACTAAGTTACTTAATCTGCTATTTTAACAGTGTCGTTGGTAGATAGTGCCTAACATCCTTATTCGGCTTTTGCTTCTGGATCATCCTTTTGGGTAGAGACAAATGGAGCAGGTTAGTGTCAATAGGGTGGTCTTTTGGTGACAATCAGGCTGAACTTCAGGTGACACAATTCCTAAAGTTGTCTGCCTTACAGTATAAGGAATGTGTCTATGCCCTAGGTACCTCTGAAAACGTACCCCATGGATTGTGCTCACGTATTGTCATTGGAAAAGAGCAATCTTAACATCTGGCCTCAGTCTCATCTAAAATGCCATGGGAAGAACAATGCTGAAGTATTTAATAAAATTGTCATGAAATTCAGTTCAGCAAGAAATGTTTGCAAACACAGGTCTTTCATAGATTGTCACCAGCCAAGGAGCTGTCTTTGAATGCTGATTCAGAATTACATATCCTGCTTTAAACAAATCAGGTCAGTCTACCTCTAATTGGTTCTTGCTTGACTATTAGTTTGTGAGATTTAGGAGTATCACAGTGTCACTAGGAGTGTTATGACCCATCAAAGAAAGTATCCCTGAAGTTGTAGTACATAAACATAGGTGCAAGCATTAGAGACTATTTGCAGGAGAGCGAGAGAAAACCCAAGTCCTAACTCAGACTTCGTTACTGCCTTATCTGTAAAATTTCATGCCAGTTACTGCGTTTTGGAACTCTTATGCATCTGGCTGATGCATAAACTTCATGAGACAGAAATGCTGTGTCTATATTTGTTATCGAACATAGGCAAGCGGTTTTCTAGATGCTTGGAGTTGATGAAAGATGTAGTATCTGAATGCAACTTATCACAGCTCTTTGTAACAGGGGTACAAGAACTGAGGTCACCAACACTGGTAAAGAATGCTCTGACCAAGCCTTATCAGAAAACACCCATTTATCACAGAAAAATCACTTTTGTGAAAAATTTTCTGGTTTGATACATCCTAATTAAATCACAGGTGTGGTTCTGATATAGAGTTGCCTGTGAGGAAAGATCCCATTAGAAATACAAGTGACCTGGCCTCCCAAGGGCAAGGATGGGATTTCTGAAGTCCTTTCATATCTTTGCCTTACTAGCCTCCTACTAGAAAGGGAGGTCTCTGGAGCTGATATCTTGCAGGGGAATTCTGAAACTTGCTGCTTTTTCAGTTGGGTGGTTTGATGCTGCCAGCTCCCCTAAACAAGCAGGAAATATCTAATGCTGGACTAAGCTTGGTTTTTTGTTTACAACATGAAAGAATACAAAACCATATGCCACTCAAGGCAATCAGTTTTGCTAGTGAGTCTAATGGATTTCTGAATCTTTTCTTTAAAAGAATCTGATTAAACCTTCTTATGGTTCACGGTTAGCTTCTAATACAATTTTGTCAGGTGGTCCACCTGGAAACTCTGGTACCAGCCCTTCAGCTTGCACTCAGATAATACTCTAGGAGACTTTGCTAAATTGTTTCAGATAATATGCTCAGCAGTGCACAGCCCAAGATTAGGTTGTCTATGAAACTAATTCATATTAAATGGTTGTTTGAATACAAAGTGAAAAAATTATTCTTCCTCTTCCTTCCCCCCTCAGAATCACTCATACACGATTGAAATTTCACTTTGGCCAAATCATCTTGGTGATATATTGGGGGGAGAGGGATAGTTCTTTCATCCAATTTGCTGTTCATGTGGAAATGTGTAATTACTAATCAAAAATGGACTTGGATAGTAGGAACTTAGGAAAGATTTCTTTATTCAAGCAGAATTATAAAGCAGCAAATTTCCAGAGGAACTAAAAAATATGCAAGTCATGCCAAAGTATTGATTGCATAATAATGTGATGTCAACAGCGCAGAATAATCACGTTTGCAGGTGGGAGCTTTACATACATTATACAGCAAAGGTTTTACTGTTCAAATGGAAATAGAAACTGAGCAGTATGTATTTCTAGAATATAAATTATTATTCACATACTAATACCCATCTTGTACCTCATGATAAAGCATTATCATCTCTCTTCTGGACTGACTAATGAAAAAGGAAAAATTCGGTGTTTGGAATTAAATCTGATGTGGATGACATTTAAGGTCATGAAAGGCAATCTTAGTTGTACTGAAATCTTTTAATCTTATTTGCAGATTATTCCATCAGTGGCTCCCTGGAGTTGCAAAAGGATTTTATTCTCATATCTTTATTATTTAATTGAATGTTGAAAGCATCACATATTGTAAATTGCTCTTAATTTTAAAAAGTACTTTCTTGTCTCAACATCATTGCATTCACTGAGCTACAGGAGTACTGACTCAGAAATATACCTGGGCAAATTCAATAGTGGCATGCAAAGTGGTTGGATGTAATTAGGTAAGGAAATGACTATAGGGGGTGAAGTACATAATCATACTTAATTGTGATTCAACAGATGTTCAAAATTACTGTAACTTACACCAATCTGATGTAACAGCCAAATTTGATTCTATATTATATCAGGATGCAGTTCCCATTGAAATCAGCAGGTCCACATAATTCAGGCTATCAGACTACTGACTTCTGTAAGCAGGAATATATTTGGCCCTGCGCAAATGCCAGTTACAGGGGCATTGGTATGTTTTTCCTTATCACGGTCATCGCTTTCTCTACAACCTGCTGTTAAACTGATGTTTAAGATGTTGCTTTTCTTCACACATCTGAGATGCCTGGAATTCCTAACCTCCAACACTTCTCTAAGGACTAAATTTTGCAACTGAATTCAAGACAGCTTTCCCAACAGCCTGAGTAGCCAACCCAAAAACAGTTTCCTGACTGGACTACCACACCAGCACAGGTCCCGTTTGTTTATGTAGGAGCCCCTCAGAGCCTGTCTTAACTATGCGACAAGCCTAAGGTTGAGCTACTCTCTTCACATGGCCTGGACTGAGAGTTCACTCAGCAAAGTTGTATTGACAAAGTGAAAACCTTTTTCTCACTCTTTTCTTTCTTACCTCCGTTCACCTAGAGGTATGATCCATGGTTCCCGGGTTAAGGTGAAGAATGTGTCTCTCTCTCAAATTACAGAAAGAACCAACAACGTGAGTGGTTTTACCTTGTATGCTTGATGCAAAAAGGGAAAATCCTACCACAAAGACAATTTGAACCAGAACTGTAATCACTCCCCAACACAGACTACGCAGTCTGTGTGTAAAGGCGTTAGTGTATTTGAAGATATTTTTGAAAGACGCTAAGGGGTATAGCACAAACTGTCAAACAGTGACAGCAGAATGAGTGATAAGGCTAAGGATGGGCAAATTCCACACTTCAGTGATCAGCCATGGCAGAAGTCCTCTTGAGTAGTTACTTCAGGCAAGTGATCCCAAGCTTTCCAGCAGAATGTCTTTCCTGGTCTGGTCCCCTCAGGTAGGAAAAGCCGGTGGAGAAAACACACTGTGCATGTCCATTGATGCCACACTACCTGGAAGCCAGGCAAAGCTGCAGGAGTCTTTGATGCTGGGAGCAGCACCTGCAGGGTCCCTTGGTGAGGCCACCTGTGCCTGAAACCATCTTCATTACCTTCATTATCAAAGGAGCTTAGATCAGTTTTCTCCCACCACCTACTTCTATGTGTTTCTTCTGGGACAATCCAATTCATTTCCTGGCCAGTACAGGGCTGTCTCTGGTAGGTATTTGAACAGCAACAATCACAAACCGCTTGTGCACAGATATTTATAGAGCACCAGTCACAGGCTGTTGTCCCTAATGACTGATATTAGCATGATGTGTCAAATACAAAATCTTTCTCTGAAAACAGCAGGGTCCAAAAACTCAGCTAATGAAACAGGCAATAAGGAACACGTATGTGGCATCACCTCGCCTATCCTATTTTTGACCGTTAAAATAAATTATATGGATTTCAAGTACATGAAAATAACACAGCAAGACTACCGGACTCACCTGCCTGTCAATGTCTTGCAACAAGGCTTAAAAGAGAGCATTTTTTCCTCAAAAGCAAACCCTTGGCATAAATCAGCTCTTTGGTGACAAACTAAGAGTACGGGCTCTTCCTCTCCCGACAGGAGTGCCTGGCTTCACAGCATGGCACTGTCCGTACTCACGTAATGTCTGCCTTGGAGCATGAATTAATGTCCAGTACCTGTAACGCAAGAGAGCGTTAGCCCCATTCCACGATCTGGGATGTGGTGAAGCTCAGCAATCAGACTTGTGTTGCAGATCAGCGATAAGCTTTGTGTTGCAGGCAGGATTTGACGCACAGAAAGATGGACCTGCAGGACAGCATTGTCATCACAGCAGTCCCTCCTGCCTCTGTGCACCTCCCCTTTCCCTTTCGGAGTCTCCTCCACAACTAAATAAAACGAAGGGTATTTCAAAGAGAGCAACTTGTGCTGGGTTACACAGAGCTGATATTGTTCCCTCATGGAAGCAGAGACAGGGAAGCAGATGAGAGGAGGCACTAGAGATGTACAGATGTAATGCACCCTTGCCAGACAACCGAAGGACATGCAAATGGTCATACTGGCACAGGACAATTGTCTGGCTTACTTGTTATCAGTCTGCAGCATTGACCTGTACCAGGTGCTTTAGGGGAATGTCAGAAACCATACTGATGGTGACTCTAAAATTACCTACCCATCATGGAAATTTTTTTCTAGCCATAAGATATGACTGGTTGTTCTCAACCTTCTGGTTCACCTCCCCTCTGTTTGCATATGTCTCTGTTCCTCTCTAGTTTAAATCAAAACCTAATATATTAAGCATTTGTAAAATTTAGAAAAACTTACCTAATGGATTGAATTCATTGTCCTCATGAATTTAGTACAGTGTCTCTCAGAGTCAGATTCTACATTTGGAAAATGTGCTTGTAACACATGATACACATGCCTTTTTTTCTTTAAGAGCACACAAAAAATAAATATATACTTGAGCAAGAGATCTCCCACTATGGGGAAAGGACCTTTCAACTAGAAATATTTCTCTGCACCCGACAGGGAAAACAACACAACTACTGTCATGGCTAGATACTGCAATCAGCTGCACAGGCTGTTAAGATAATCATTTTTGGAAAGAGGAATGCATGGTTGGATGTTACTTTAAAATCAAGCCCTGTGTTCAGGGAGAGAATAGAGGTGTGCAAACACAGTTTTCAGATCTACATGGATATATCTGCACAGTTCTGTATGCGACTATGAAAGGTACATACCTGGCTCGATGAGCTTAAAGGTCTTTTCAAAACTAAATGATTCTATGTCTCTATACACAAAAATAGGTGCACATGCACACACACAAAAGCTGGTACATTCATTCAGGAAACAGATTCCAAACTGGGAAGCAAAACTCTTCCTTTATTCTCACAAAGAGGGGCAAGAATAGATTCTGCAGTATCATTCCTGTTAGCAGGCAGAGGCAGGCAGGGTGATTGACTGAACAATTGATTTTGATCCCAGCAATGGTAGAGATTTTGCTATAATGATATGAAATCATGAGTCAGGACCATTATTGCACTTCCTAGGTAAATCTTTGCAACCCAAAGGTGATGCTTTATAAACGTTATCTGAGTCACTCCGCCTATCACCATCCCACCATTTTATACCTTTCAGTGGTGAAAAAAATCCACAAACCAAAACAACAAAACCAGGAAGTCAATACTACCATTGCCATTTTGGTTTACCTTAAATGAAAGGGCTGTCAGGTGACATTAGCAAAGGAGCCAAATGCGCATACCTGAAAATGTGTGCTATTTTATGGCCACATTATGAGCACCTTAAACTAAAAGGTGTGCCTTTTATATATAAAACATGTGTGTAACACACACAATAATATGACTCGCTACCAGCAGCTGGAGTTCTTAGCAAAGCATGGAAGAATTATATTTTTTTCTTTCATTTTATTAATGGCACATGCAAAGAGAGCAACATTGCCATATCAGAAATTAGTCTTTTTGCCTGCTTATGCCTAGAAACTTCTCGAACAAACTTATGTTTCGTTCTACTTTCAAAGAAGAACAGTTTTAAACAGAATCCACAGGTCTGATATACCAAAATCTTCAGAATCTTGTCCTATTACTCGGAGTCTTGAGCTTTTTTTAAGAATCCTACCTTGCATAACCCTTCATGTAAAATGAAGGCTGTAATTTTCCATTTACTAATTTCTGTGAACTCATTTCCAAACCACTTCTTTTCTCCACAGTCAAAACACTGCCTCTCTCTGTCCATGTAATCTCCGTTCCCATCATCTCTGTTTCACCTTTTTGCCCTTACCACCATTCTCTTACTACTCAAGTGGCTCAGTGTCCTATCTGTTTTATCAGGCTCCTCTTTTTCTTTCTTTTTAATAGTGCTTCTTTACCAAGTATTCATTATAGGCTGCACTTTTTGTTCCTCCTCCTGATCTCTACACATCTCTGAGTGATTCTAACCCAGGCTACACTATATGAACTAACACATGCGGTCTGAAAGGAAACCGTATTCCAGCATGTTGGTTACTTAATTTGTGAAAAATCACAAGTTATGGAAAAAGTAAAATGCCACAAAGTTTTTTACAGATCTCTCTGGCAAAAAGAGTATTGCAAAAAGAGTATTACAAAAAGACTCAAACCCAGCAGAAATACCAACCCTTAAAAAGCCTTTGCACATACTTAGTGCTATCTCCTGTTTCTTCAGTGTGACATAATGGTTTACATTGAAAAGCCAACATACTTATCTTGAGATTTGATGATCTTCCTCAGTGTGGACTGCAGAATTTAAATGTTTCCATGCTTCCTTATCTATCACTTTATTCTTTCTCACATTCCTGTTATTCATATGGGTGCGCAGTCTGAGTGGGCTAGCCAAAATCATTTATGGAAATGTATGCTGCCTAGTTTTCAAAAAGATTGTATTTCAGCTATCCTTATTTCAGATCACAGCACATGGGCTATCATTTAAAACTTGCAAATACTCAGACAAACAGGGACAACTCAGCTAGCTTTGGTAGTAAAGGAGGTATCTCTAGCACAAACTGCAGAAATGTTGCATGCAAACATGAAAACATATATAGGATTCTGCAAAATATAAAAGCATTTTCAAAAGCCCTTGCATTTGGAAATATCAGACGTTCTTTCTAAAGGGAAGCTAGAGTGACACAGAGAGAAGCTGTTTCCTAATCAGGTGCTGCCTGTACCCAAGCAGGGTAATCTAATTTACAAGTAGGTGACCTATATGTCTGGACATAGCTGATTATTTATTCAACTAATCAAATTATATTGTGTCATTTGACGCTAGGATGTACACAGTGCTGACACGATGTTATTTTTTGTCACCAGATAAGGGGAATTGATTCTAATCTATATTACTTTTGTTAGTCATCAACTCTTACACCTAGACCTGCCAAGGGAAGCATGAATGCATTTTGTGAAGTTCAATAGCACACATATTGTTAGGTCATAGCAAAGATATGCATTGTTGAACAAGAAAAAAGCAATCAAACAAACAAACCAGTGTCCATCACCATTTGATCAGCTATTTCCATGTACCAGTAGTGTAAGGCTGAAAGCACTCTTCTGCCCCTCTCCCACCAGCCACAGCCATGATGCATTTGCCCGTGTCCACTTCTTCATTTTTGTCCTTCTGTCATCATCTGGTTTTAGGAAGACACCACCGTGGATTAGATTGCATCTTCTGAGAAACCTTGCTTCTTGCTATCCCAAAAAGCACTGAAATCTTAAGAACACCCTCCATCCACCTGTGCGTACTCGTGATGCCCATTTTATAATTAATCAGGGCAGGTGTCATAACCTGGACAAAAGACTGTCTTTTTTAAATTTTGATTGACTGATTTCATTCTCTAACAATATCTACTGCAAAGGTCAGTGAACAACTCTGAGATATCTGCCAGGGCTGGGGAACTCGTCAGGAGGGCTCTGTGTCTGCGTGCCCTGATGAGGAGCAGCAACGGAGGCCACAGCGGATCTCTATTTCTCCTATCCCTCCCCCGCCCTGCGTTGTTGGTTGGGGTTTTTTTCCATGACCCCGCAGATTTTTTCAGTGAGGAGGAGGAGCAGAGAGAGGGGGTGCTGAGGACACAATGGGAAGGAGGAAAGTTTTTAAAATCCGTAATTATGAGCCGCTCATGGAGCAAACGGAGCCTCCTGTGCGGAGTGTTTGGGAGAACGATGACAGTAATCGTTGCCGCTGTAGCTCTCATGGGTGGGGGGCTCTATCCCCGATCCGCGGGGAGCGGGGAGCTGGGAACGGCAGGAGCCTGGCCGCTACTCCCAGTGTTGAAGCCGCCGGCTGGCACGGCTGCCACCTCCGTGACCCTCCCGGCGCCGCAGTCACGGGTGGAAACTCCCGGTGGGAACCTTCCCCCGGGGGAAGGCCCGAAGGGGAGCGGCGGCCCCGCGGCTGCCGGGGCCGAGGCTCATGGAGAGGGCACGGGAAGACAGGGAGCAACCTGCTCGCTCTGGAGAAGTTGGCGGCGGCGCAGCGGGGCGGCGGGGGTGTCGCCGGGGCGGCGGGGGTGTCACCGAGGCGGCAGCCCCGGCGGAGCGCGTGGCCGGGCGGGGGNCTCCCCGCGAAGCGCGCCCGTGGTACGGAGCGCCTTCTCCCCGGAGCCGCGCTCCCTTGGGGCGCTGAACGGAGCGAATGCAACTTCAGCTGCAGTGGCCGCTTCCATCGCTGTCCTTCCTTCCCTCCCTCCGCCCCCCCTTCTCGCCTGAAAAGAGCAAACTTGCGCTGAAATGGCACCTCGGCTCGTGCGCCAGCCTAACCAGCCCATTAAATATGATCAACGTACCGTTTGCATGGATTGAAACCTTTCCCAGTCCTGATTGCTCCAAAGGGGAATCACGTCCTACCTCCCACCTTCCCAATCTTCATTCTCCCAGTGTACACACGCTCGTAATTACTGGTGATTGTGCTAATGCAACCCTGAGCAAAAGCATGCTGGTACTATGGAGAGAGAAGGCGAAGAAAATACCGTTAATTTAGGGCAGTGTACATATACGGATTATGGTTTTTTTTTTCCTTTTCTACACCATCTTATAGATGCTCGTTAAGCATCAACCCAAACATCAGCAGCTCGTTTCCTAGGCTCTTTATTTTTTCCCCGTGGGGCTTTTTTTTTCTTTACCGGATCACAAGGTGATCTGAAAAGAAATGATGGATCGCTTCGTGGACCAGAGAAAGGAGAGAAAGTGAGAAGACGACTTGTTAGTCCTGACTCTAGCCAAGGAGAATGCTGCTTGATCCCACTCCCGCCGTGATTGCTTCTTACATAACTCTCTGTATTCATCGCAGACAGCTTCGCTC
>VZTG01009080.1:1821457-1831457 GCA_013397845.1 Melanocharis versteri
TTTTTTTTTTTTTTTAATTAGTTTTAATATCCTTAGTAGTCCCTGGCACCGCAGCGTGCAAAGGCACACCACGGCCCATGCTCTCTTCTCCTGGACTAAGCTGAGAGCTTCCACTTGAAAGTTTTTCTTTTCCTCTTTGCATAGAACCCACTGCTTTCTTAGTTCCTCGCATAATCAAGCGGGATCCCCAATGTTTTTGGCTTTCTGTGTAGGCCCCTTGCTCCACTGTATTATCTCCTCTCTCTCTGCGTTCGAAAAGGAAAACAAAAAAGCCCTTCTCCTGCTTTAAAACTATAATTACTCTTAAGTTGCATCTGTGAGGAGAGAAAGGCAGCAAAGTTGAAGCCTGGGGAGGATTTTGACTATTGTATCTGAACTTTACAGCCCTGAAGCTTAAGGCAGCGTGAATCCACTTCATCAGGTTAAAACATCTGTCAGACTGGCAAATTGTTAAGCCTCCTGCTCCTTCCCAGGGTATCTGGGGAGGAAAGGAGCAAGTCCCACACTGTCCAGAGCTGCTAAGGGGGCTCCTGCCACTGCTCCAGGAAAACCCACTTGGGTGTTGACAATAACAGGCACACAGAGAAATGCTTCCTTCTGTCACAGTGGAGGAGCAAAGCAGTGCATTTTCATTTTTTTTTTCCTTAGGAAACAGTGGTCGCGTAAAATAAATTAATATAGACAAGCAGATGAGAATTAGTATTTTATTATGAAAGCAAGATTTGTTGAGCTCATCTCTGTTGGGCTGGGCTCTAGGTCTAAGAATTTATCATTAGCATTATAACTTTTACATGTTCTGAATCCATTTCAGTCTAGAAAAATAAAACCCCACTACTTCATTATGACACTCCTGGTGAGTTAATAAATTGAAAAAAATTGTTAAACTAGGTTTTTGTTTTGTTTTGTGAATCTTATCTATGTAGCCATGTCGCCCGAGATTAGAACAAGAGATATGCTAAAAAGAAACGCTTGCATATGGTGGGTAGATTAAGGACAAAGAATCTTTTTGTCATGGAAATGTTTTTTTTTCCCCCTTTTTGGGGGGGTTTTGTTTTGTTTACTTCATCACATAGAATTTCTCACACTTGGTTTGTTTTGTATTGCCCTCAATGACTACATGATCAAATGAATGGATTTATTTCTGCCGAATGAGAAAGACAGTCTTTCCATCAAAAGGACTACATTGCATCCCAGTGAGGAATTTTAAAGCGTTATTATTGTGGTCCCTGAATAGCACAAAATCGGCTTTCACAGCAGCCCTAAAATGCAACAATGTAAATACTTTTCAGCCTTAGAAGGCTGTTATCAAAATGTGCTATGTTTCCTTTTATTAAAACATATTTTAATTAATAGAGTGAAACCCTTGATAGTTAACAATTAACAAGCTAAAGTTGGGTTTGCACTTTCATTTGAGAAATGTGAACAAGGTGGAGGCAGGCTACAGGAGCAGAGGGCTATCTAGTGCACATTAGTGTAGTGTAAATCATTTACACGTTATATTAGGAAGCCTAACGATTGCCATACTTGAAAGCAATTTTATAGGCCAGATATAATGAGAGCTCCAAATCTCATGAATTAAAACACTTCTTGTCAAGCCAGTGTTCTTCGTTTCTGTTCATAGCTGTGATCAAGATATTGCTACAGTTCCTGAGTGTATTTTGCAACAGGCCAAAAATAGTTCTCACAGCTCAAGAATATTTGTCATTTTAAGAAAGCAAACTGTTTAAGCAGTATTATTTCATATGCGTAGCCTTTTCATTCATTTTGCTGTTTGTCTCCAAGAGAGTTAACGCAAGACTAAGCAAATGAAGCTTACTATTTATTTAATGAAATCATGTTTAATATCACCTCAAAACACATTTTATAAAACAAAGCATTTAAAAATTAATGTCCCATAAATGTAATCGTTACAGTGAAGGGACATTAGTAGCAACAGAGAGAAGCCTGGCAGTTTGGGGTGCAGGATGGAAGATAAACATTAGGCCGGGTTTTAAGTTGACTGGTCACAGCAGAACTTTCATGCTAACGTTATCACAAAAGTTTTAGAATCTAAACAAATAATTTTATAGCCAGCTTGGGCTACAGCATAACAGAACTGCATTCAAACAGGACATTGTCATAGTGGTGAGAAACTGTTGGAAATCTGAAGATAATTAGCGTGTCATCAACTACAGATATACACTTATAATAGTTTGAAATTTTTTATCAAAAGTGAAGTGCTAAAAATATATTGTAAAATAATTTTGAAAAGAAATGTTAACAAACAGCTGATAATGATATATTTCTTGAATAATTGCAGTGTAGAAGAGTGAATAAATAAATACGTATTAAAAAACCCCCACAATGTGAGGTTGCTAAATGAGAAGATCTGCTGGAAATAATTTAAAAACAGCAGCAGAAGGACTCAGATGACTGCCTGTAGAATACAATAATCTCAGTTTCTCAGTAAATGTAATGCATTGTAATAGCTGGAATTACATTTCTAATACACTTGCCTAATTCAACAGATTACAAATGAATCAGAATTGTAGATACAATGCACATGCTTCAACTCCAATTAATTTTAAAATTAAACCATGGACATAGCATTTGTATTTTTAAGATAGGGATAATAAAAAATGTTTTGTTTGTTTTGGGGTTTTTTGTTTGTTTGTTTTTTTATTTTGGTTGGNTGAAAAGTGATTCTTAAAGCGTGCAAGTGAGGTTCTGGTAAGAGTGATGACAAATGGTGCTTTGGACTTCTTCATGTGAAGTTTCTGGCAAAGATGTATCATTGTTTAGCCTGAGGTGGAAGAGATACCTTGTAGTGAACTGTGTAAAGAAAGTTTTCTGATGTGCCTTTTGCAGTAATTTTTTAAAATAGTGGACCTCTTTTTCATCCTACTTTTAAATACATAAAACATAGTCTAAACTAATTGGTCTGTTTCATCTTGGTAAAGTGGGATTGGGCTGTGCAGTTTTGGGCAGTTTGGTGACTGCGCTCAGTATTCTTCTGGAGCATGTACACAGACACACAGGCTCAGCTACAGCAAAGACACAGTTCAGTGTGTAGCAGCCAGCCTCATACGAGTGTGGTCACTCCATCTGCATATAGGGAGGGTTAGAACACATTTTGGAGGGACATTCCTGTGTATGAAATTGAGGTTATTCTCTGTCGCTTAGACACTGTTGCATTTAAAACTTGAGAAGTCGCAAGCGGCTGTCAGTAAACGTAAAACTTAGGTGATTTTTGTGAATGTTTGTTCTGAGGCAAGTGTAAGAAAAGGCTTTTTATTTTGAAAAATAGAGGCCAAATTAGTATAGCTATAAATTGTCCCTTTGATTAGAAATGGCAATTGAAACTTTATAAAAATACTTTTGCCATTACAGTAGAGACTTCACATTCAACCTATATAACATCTGTGTTTGTATAATTTTAAAAATACTCTGCACTGAATTGTGTTAGCCGTAGAAAAATATTTGGTATAATAAGGAAACTACAGCAATTAGCCAATTTGCTGATGTATGTATAACAATGGAAGTAGACAAAACTGGGTCAGATTTTATCTGGTGATGCTGGTCTTGAAGTCTTACCATCTCCTGAGGTAGACATTAGGGTACTTTTTTCAGAGTTAGAGGGAGGAAATTTTGAAAGGTGTTTGTTTAAATTCTGTGTAATTAAGCTATTAATACGCATGCATTTAGCTGTTAAAAATTACTTTTCCTTGCCTAAGATAGAGGAAAAGCTACAATTCAAAAAACATGTGGCATTAGAAAAAGAGTAAAAATAAACTAATTAATAAGGAGTATTAGTGCCATCTGAAAAATAGTCTGCCATCTGAAAAATAGTCTGAGTCCTGGGAAGATTTTCCTGATATCTCTCCTTCATTTGATTTGTTGTCTGCCAAACATAGAGAAGCATATCTGTTGACTATCCAGCAGTCAGGGCATGAGTCAATCACTTTTGCTGATAGTAAACCAGGTCTGGCATGACATTAAAATAGTTAAGTACTGACACAGTTTCTGTAATAAGGCATATAAAAATAATTCATTTCATTATATTGTATTTGTAAAACGAGACTAATTGTCTACATATTTTTTTTCCAGAGGAAGGACTAGTAAATCTAGTTCTAGCAGTACATTCATATTGAATTTTATATATCAATGTAAATCCTGTTTCCTTTGCACTCTTAAAATTTCCCACTAAATGTAGTGAAGGTTCTCCATTAATACAAAAAAGGGAATTTAGGCCAAAATGTACTTTTAGGGGCTGGTTCAGTTATAGTTCTGTTAGACCTAGAGAACATTCCTTCTTATCAAGGAAATATCCTTCAAACTCATGAAAGCCAGAAAGATAGCTGTTTGTAAGGGTGATAGAAAACCATAATGCAACACATCTAAAAAATCTGTTTATTTTGAATTAAAAAGTGAAAAGATAGAGGATTAAAGAGAGGGGGCTTTACTATTTCCTTGCTATAGATAGGGTGCAAAAAGCGAGCGTACTCGAACAATATTTATTATTACAGTGTAAGCTAAATCTTTACAAAAAGCCCTTCCGAAATTCCTATTGCCACTTCCTAACAGCGGCGCGTGTGGTGTGTTCCCGCCCCCCGCACCCCCGGTTTCACCACTCCCCACCCNCTTCCCCAGGCCTCCTCTCCCCGAGGGTGGGTAGTTAGAAGTGCTTTGACAAGGCTTGCTGATTTAACCTTTGCCTGCTTTGCCCTGCCAGGGGTGGCCACTAGATGTCAAGCTCATAATACAATTAGTACATCTGTGCAG
Source organism: Melanocharis versteri (assembly GCA_013397845.1). Taxonomy (NCBI): domain Eukaryota; kingdom Metazoa; phylum Chordata; class Aves; order Passeriformes; family Melanocharitidae; genus Melanocharis; species Melanocharis versteri. The sequence goes on from VZTG01009080.1 coordinate 1,826,219, forward strand.
TTGACCTTGGCAGCGCGGCTTACCACTGTTCTGTTAAGTGTTAACACTGAATTTGAGTGTTAACTAGAGATCCCTCGGAGTTTGCTACGTGCTGTACAGCTTATCATATGCCCATCTAGCTCAGCACAAGTGTTTACAGTCCTTAAAGTAGGAAAAAGGTTTCATTTTGTGAGCCCAGCATCTTGAGCTGCTTAATTAACCCTGCAGGTGCTGCCGTATTTTTGTTCCAGGTAATCAAAACCGACTTGTCATTCAGCGTTTTAGGAGACCCCTTCTCCTGGAGCCATTCGACAGTTTTCATTTATGAATTTTTTGATTCACTAATGTCCCCAGAGCTGGAAATGATGAAAGCTAAGGGATTTGTCTAGATCGTTGTGGCTTTGCTATCCTGGGCAATATTGCAGTATATGGAATGGTGAAAGACCAAAATGACTGAGCTGCACAACTGGCAATGGACCGCTCCAGGTTTGCTCTTTCAAGCACTCCTGGTTGTGAGTAATTTTACTCAAAGGAGTAGTCTCATGGAGCCCAGAACTCATAAGTTCAGTTTTGAGATACGTGGGAGATGCAGGATTTGGTCCTCACATTGGCTCCTTGTCTTGCAAGCCTCCAAAACCAAGTTTTTCTGTCTTTCTGTGCTTGTTCAGAGGGTGACTGGCTTCATTAATTCATGCAGGGTGTTAAGAGTTGTGTAGTTTAAGATGCAGTTAATTATACACTTCTCAAGGAAAGCGATGCAGAATCTCTATGGTTTTCCTTCTTTCTTCTAGTTTATTTGTTTTGGTTTGGTTTTTCAACTTTTTTTTTTTCATATCAGCTATGTTAGAAGCATTGACCTTGATTTTATTTTTTTTTTTTAGGATCCCCAATAAAACTAGATGCATTCCAAATAAACTTAGTTCCTACAGACACCCGCGTTATTTGCACACGAATTCTGCACAACCTGAAATTAATGTACAGGTGCCATAACAGCCAACCGAATAGCTGTTTATATGACTTTGAAAAACATAGCACAGGTCTTATTTTATATGATATCTTGCACAGATATTACAAACAATTTGTGAAGCTTGCATCTGTTCCACATCTGCGTCCACAGAGAAAGGCTCCAGTGTTTGATATAGTGTAGTGCTTCACTGCACAGATTAGAAACCGCAAATGTTTTAACTAGAGTACAGTTAGTGCCTGTGCCACAGGTGGCTGTTACTTAACAAATTCTGAGATTCAGGCTACTGAATAGATCAAACCGAGTGTGCCAGGTCAGCACCGGGTTCTGTATAGCAAGAGTGCCCTCCACTGTTCAAATCCATACTAACAGCTTTTGTGGGCTGAGAAAAAGGACAGAAAATTTTTCTTTTGAGTCTGGAATTTCTTCTACATTGTTAAACACAGTAGGGGTCTCTATTTGTCTCCTCCTGTTTCACAGCTTGGGCTCAGTATGTGATAATTCATCTTTCTTTATGGGATTCAAAGCTATCATAAAGAGTTAAAAAGAATTAATTTGCAAGAAAATAAACGTGTTCTAACAATTTAAGAAAACTTTCTTTAACAGCTCCACCAATTGTAAGAGATGATAGAGCTAAGGAAAAAGTAGTACTGTTCTTCTCCAGGATCAATATGTTGCTACAAGGCTACTGTTTCCAAATTAATATAATTTTAAAACAAATTTATGGGTTTTTTTTCAGTGTAGGTTCTTACTTTATTTAATATGTGCTTGGGGAAAAATAAGTATTCTGATGATAGGAGTAATAAATAATTGTCCTGTATCAGTGCACTAGGCTCAGAGTTTTGTTTATAATAATGCTTGTTTAAATACACAAAATGCTGTGAGCTGCACTTTGAAATGATTATTGGATTTGCATATGAGAGCATTTTATACATCTGTCTTCATAGTTAGCAGACATTTTAGCTTTAGCTGATGCAAACATATGCATTTTTTTCTGAAACTTCTTCACAGTTTCTACACTGCTTCTCAGTGGGTTTTTTTTATCTTCCTGAAAGAAATTACTACAGTCAGAAAATATTAATTAACTCTCAATTATAGAGCTCTGAATGTAGAAATAATAGTAATTCATACAACACTCTTTCATGCTTTCATTTGTATTATTGTGTGTAGTCTAAAAAGAAGCTTCAGAACATATTTTACTCCCTCATTTGTTGGATTCCTTTACATGGCAGTTTTGTTTGAAAACTTCAGGAAGGTATCAGCAATTTAAAATATGTGCAAGCCTAAAGAAACATAGATTCTCTTACTTGATTTTACCAAAGTGTCCTATGAATCACACATAATTTGAGGATTCCATGACACAGAGTAACAGAAAAATGAAATACTGAATAATCAGAGATAATTTTATTTTAACAGTCCTTATTTAATACAATTGAAAAGGCTCTTTTCAGGTGATTTACCTCTGTGGAAATAGAACCAATTCAAGACAGGACAAAAATGAAAAGATCCTGGAGCAAAAATGAAACACAGTATTTGGTTGGGGCTTTTTCTAGACTGGAAGCCGTTAGTCCTAAGAAAGGGGGCATTTAATAAGCAGCACACATTTTAAGAATTAATCTGACTAGCATGTGATGCTTAATTTCAGTCTGTTTCACAAAAGTAGATAACAACATTTTTGAAGCATCTATTCGTTATATTTTCCCTTCACATCATGCGAGAAGCTCTCCTCTCACACAGAGGAGAAAGATCTATGCCAGCAACAACAATTCAGAACTAGTAAAGCCAGGTTTACAAATTCTCTGTGTGTGTAGTCAGAAGTGACAATTTTTTCTCAACTCTGCACATTTCCCGATGGTGACTAAATGACCCACAGCACACTTTGAGCCATCTCCCTTCCCCTTGGGCACTGAGGAAGCAGGCCAACACCCTCCTCCTTGCTCCTGCCTGAAAAGTGTTTGGTGGGTACACTTAGTTAGGGGCACAGAGCGAAGCCTCCTGGCATCAGCTCCTGGTACCCCCCTCGCTGAGTCACCAGAGCACCTGAATGGCTTCAGGTACCACCACCCCAAAGTGCCTTTCTCAAAATGCCTTCGTTTGAATTTCTATGGGCTAATTTTAGGGCCAGACCTCGGCGGTGCAAAGTGCCAGCGCTGCCGGAGCCACCGTGGCTCCGTGGGCTGGTGGGCTGGTACCTGCTCAAGAGCTCACCTCGGGTACCATCTGAGAGATGCTGCCTGAGATTTTTCACCTGTTTTCATAGGGGAAGCTTGATGTGCTGTAATTCATTTCGCATCCCGTAGCAGCTTCAGATTAGTCAGTTAGCTGTTAGACTGCTAATGAGAAAAAGAAAATAACTGAGAGGTTATTAGTGGCTGAGATCCTGACTGCTTGACAAAACTCCCGTTCAACACCTTTTGTGTAACTAAGAACTGCAAAATTCAACCCATGTCCGTAAGATTAAGCAAGTGCTCATTTAATTCTGCCAAAGTCCTTGAAAATTTTTACTGTATCACATCCTCACTGTAGTAACAAAAATTGTTGTTTCTCTTCAGGAAAATTTAAAGAAAAAATATTAAATTCTTCATTGCTTAATGGATTCAATCACTTTTTAATACATCAGAAAATGAAAACAAGTTATAAAGCATAAATAAATATGGAAAAATTCTGTTTCCCTGCAATAGACATATTCTGCGATTAAAAAAACAAAATTAATCTGTAGCTTAATATTTTAGCATTTAACATTTTTAATATTCTGAAGTAATGATTAAATTTTGGTATAAATTTCTGTCATTCATAAAGTGACTGAGTTTTAACAAAGAAGCAAAAACAGCCTTTCATGTAGAACGCTTTTAAGCTTTCCTCCCTGTTAAATTCAGTGAGGTCTTACACTTCAAAAGCAACAACAAATACAGTGCCTTAGAGCTTTCATATCAGTAAGTACTACCGAAAGGGATGTTAGAAATCGCATTTGTGAAATACGAAGGCAATGTCCATTTGTCCAGTACAGGTATATATTGCAAAATATTTATCAGTTTTTATTTTTAGTCTTTCTTGTTTCACCCTTGGAAGTGCTCGTTTGCATGGCTAGTTTGTACTCTTTCAATCCTATTAAATTCAGCGCTGTTTCAGATGTGAGTAAAGGCTACTCATTTGAGTAGGACTTGTTGAATTGAGACCACAGGCTGTCTCACATTCTGTGAAGGATCTTAGTAGCCTCAGCGTGCTGTGCAGGAAAGTACCATCACCCATGGCAAAGCAGCATTTATTTTCATGCCATTTGTGTCACCTGCTTGCCTGCCTGTCCAAGGAAGTGAAGCTTCGAGAGAGATTTGTTTGATGTTTTTTAAAAAAGGCCAGAATAATTTTTCCTAAATGGAAAGTACTGTGGTGAGATTCATTGTATGTCGTTTGAGGTTGAACTGGGGCAAAGAAAACCCCTAGCAACCCTCTGGCATTATTTGAAATATTTTTCTAATGGAGTCCTTGACTATTTCAAGGCAGATAGGTGAAGAGGTGAATGAACTTGTGTCGGTCATTTGAAAAGTATTCTCACTATTTTTAAGGTATGGCAGTTGAGGGAAGGAGAAATGCAAAACAGAGCTATAGGTCCCCACTTAGTATAGGCAGGAGCCTGGTCCCCTTGAGACAGCACAAAACTAGCGATTTATTTCATTGAGAGCAGAGCTGAGCACTGATTACCCAAGAAATACCTATAGTGCTGCATTCCTCATGTACTTTTTCACAAATTATATTTCAAATGCAAACTGCTGTTTCTTTGAGTTTGAGAAAAAGTACACTAGCCCACTTATTATTTTGAAATGCTGAACAGGTCCACATCGATACCTCCTGGCAGTGGGCGCCAGTAGTTAAGGTTGCTTTGGAAAGCTTAGCATCATACATACTAGCTTTGATATACAGAGATCATGAGACTGTCTTCCAATGCATAAAATAATACCTGTTTCGGTTGTAAATGTTCACATTTGGGCTTAGTGATTACTGTACAGTGTCTGAAATAATTAGCTTGCTGGTGTTTGATCAGCTCATTCTAGATCAGAGGACAGCCATATTTGAATGGCTATATTGCCTGAATCCATCACTAATTACTGAACCCTTTTGTGCAAGGTTTGTTTAGAGAAAGCTCTCTTTAAACAAAAGAATAGTGATATATAGATAAAAAGCTGGAAGGGGAGCTGCACAGTTTGCAGCTTCTTTAAGAATCAATCCTCGTTTGCAATCACTTAGTAGCAGTATCAGAAGTAGTAGTTATAGTAGTAATAATAATAATAATAATAATAA
>VZTG01009080.1:1836457-1881401 GCA_013397845.1 Melanocharis versteri
AACGCTTCTGAGTCAGGCGTTCCAGCATCTGCTGAATCCCCGCAGCCTGTTCAGAGTGGCTCATCTCTGACCAAGGCAGAACCTGTCACTCTGCCTCCCACGAGCACACGGCTCGGGGACCTTTCTGCAGGTGGGCAAGTTTCTACAGCTTCCACATCTTCAATTCCTACGGTGGTTACAGACAGCAGCGTTGCAACAAGCCTCCCAAACCCTGTGCTTCCAGCAGTGTCTGACCAGTTTAAGGCAAAGTTTCCATTCGGTGGTCTGCTAGACTCTATGCAAACATCAGAAACCTCAAAACTACAACAGCTAGTGGAGAACATTGATAAGAAGATGACAGATCCAAATCAATGCGTCATTTGTCACCGCGTGCTTAGTTGTCAGAGCGCTCTCAAGATGCATTACAGAACACATACAGGAGAAAGACCATTTAAATGCAAAATTTGTGGACGTGCCTTTACTACGAAAGGCAATCTAAAAACACATTTTGGAGTTCATCGAGCGAAGCCACCACTTAGAGTACAGCACTCGTGTCCCATTTGTCAGAAGAAATTTACAAACGCGGTTGTTCTTCAGCAGCACATTCGTATGCATATGGGTGGGCAAATTCCAAACACGCCTCTACCAGAGGGCTTCCAGGATGCCATGGACTCAGAACTTTCCTATGATGAGAAGAATGTTGACACACTGAGCAACTTTGATGATGACATTGATGAAAATTCTATGGAAGAGGACCCGGAACTAAAGGACACGGCAAGTGACTCATCCAAACCCCTTATCTCTTACTCTGGGTCATGTCCTTCTTCACCACCTTCTGTGATCTCCAGTATTGCTGCTTTGGAGAATCAAATGAAAATGATTGATTCTGTCATGAACTGTCAGCAGCTGACCAGTTTAAAATCCATAGAAAATGGATCAGGGGAAAGTGACCATTTGAGCAATGACTCCTCATCAGCCGTTGGTGATCTTGAAAGCCAGAGTGCAGGCAGCCCTGCAATGTCAGAGTCTTCTTCCTCCATGCAAGCTTTGTCTCCTGTGAATAGCAATAGTGAAAGTTTCAGATCAAAGTCCCCCGGTCTCAGTAACCAGGAAGAGCCACAAGAAATACAATTAAAGACAGAAAAACCAGACAGTCCGCCACCCACAACTGAAAATGGAGGCGCATTAGATCTGACATCCACCAACCCTGGAAGACCGGTCATCAAAGAGGAGGCTCCTTTTAGTCTGCTGTTCCTGAACAGAGAACGTGGTAAGTTTAAAAGTACTGTTTGTAATATCTGTGGCAAGCCTTTTGCTTGTAAGAGTGCATTGGAAATTCACTACCGCAGCCATACTAAAGAACGTCCATTTGTTTGTACAGTCTGCAGTCGTGGGTGTTCCACTATGGGTAATTTAAAACAGCACTTACTGACGCACAAATTAAAAGAGCTGCCTTCTCAGTTATTTGAACCCAACTTTACTCTAGGTCCCAGCCAAAGTACTCCTAGCCTGGTCACCAGTACAGCACCTACCATGATCAAAATGGAAGTGAATGGTCACAGCAAGCCGATCTCTTTGGGTGAGGTTCCCTCGCTTCCAGCTGGAATCCAGGTTCCTGCTGCACCACAGACAGTGATGAGTCCGGGGATCACCCCTATGCTGGCACCCCCCCCTCGCCGGACTCCCAAGCAGCACAACTGTCAGTCGTGCGGGAAGACCTTCTCCTCAGCAAGTGCACTGCAGATACACGAGCGCACCCATACCGGTGAAAAACCGTTTGGTTGCACAATCTGTGGTAGAGCTTTTACCACAAAGGGGAATCTTAAGGTAAGAGGCCACATAAAACTGTAAAGGCTTGGGGAGGGGGGGGTTAAAGAGCACTGCTCTTGAACTCAGCAGGTTTTAGTGCTGAGTGTTTGTCCCAAAGACAGATGAGAAGGGAGCTTCAAGGAAATGCTTCCTGTACGGTGGCATTCATCAAGCCTCCACTGTGTGAAAGATAGGGACTGGAAAGTGGCTGTGCGATGATGCAAACTTTAAAACTGGTTCCAGGTGTACATGCAGGCATGTCGTAGTTCTCCTGACAGATGTGACGGCACACCCAGTCAGCTGATGGATGTGTTCTGAGAGCTCTTATGGACCCATCAGTGCAAAATAGCCTTGATATAAACCAGAAACACAGAGCTTGCTCAGCTCCTTGGGTGCCTCCCCAATTTCTATTTTCTATTCTGCTTTGCAGCCACTGCAGAGTAGAATTTTTTTCTCACAGATTTACAATGAGTTACTACACTACAGATGACTCTTATTCCTGCAGTCTGGTTAACCATCAGGACGCAGCCTGGGGAAGACATTTTAAATGTCCTTTTCAAAACCACCAAATTTAGCAAAGTAATCAGTGCTTCTGACACAAGATAAAATATGAAAACAGACAGGATGAAAAAAGGGAAAGGGCAGAAAAAAACACCCATCTCCTAGTATGAGTAATGCCTTTGGTAATCTTCAGCATATAAGGACTTCCAGCTTGCATGTGAAATTGTCTAACCCAAGAGAGTATGTACCCTTTAGTCTTGCAGCGCTGTTTGTTTTGACTGAGAAGAATTAAATGCACATTGAAATAATACTATGGAACTGGGTTTTCTTTGTGTGGGCTGACTGGACCTTAGAATGGTGTCTTAACTGGAATTGATTTTTTTTCAATGTGAATTAAAAGGCATTTTTTTAAAAAAGCAAGCGCTACTGTAAGTAACAACATTTCAGGCTAGACACCTCGCCAGAATGTGCTAACTTGGGGGTGCTTCTTGTCCTTGTTCACTCTGCAGGTTCACATGGGGACTCACATGTGGAATAACGCCCCTGCACGCCGTGGCCGACGCCTCTCCGTGGAAAACCCCATGGCTTTGCTCGGTGGCGATGCACTCAAGTTCTCCGAGATGTTCCAGAAGGATTTGGCAGCTCGGGCCATGAATGTTGACCCCAATTTTTGGAACCAATATGCTGCAGCTATCACTAACGGACTTGCTATGAAGAACAATGAGATTTCTGTCATACAGAACGGAGGCATTCCTCAGCTCCCAGTAAGTCTAGGCGGAGGCGCCATCCCGCCTCTAAGTAACCTTACCGGTGGCATGGACAAAGCTCGCACGGGCAGCAGCCCTCCCATTGTCAGTCTGGACAAAGCAAGTTCTGAAACGGGAGCCAGTCGTCCATTCACCAGATTTATTGAGGATAATAAAGAGATTGGCATAAATTAAAAGCATTCATTCCGAATAACTGTTGGACCTCTACTCGACACAACACTTGTCCTGTTCCATGTACAGCTTTTGAAGCTAAGCATTAGTTTCCTGACCTAAATGCATAGGTTCCCTTTAAAGTTTTACCCATAGCAGAAATACATAACTTTGTGGCTGCTGAAAAGTTGTCTTGCAAGATCTGCATGGTACTTCTTTCAACAGTGAGTTTGACTGTTACTGAGAACTTTGAAACCTTTTAATTTAACAGAAAACAAACAAACAAACCCATCATGGGATAACTTCATTAGAAACAGAAAGAGGCTAGTCTACATACACTTTGCTTCTTACAAAACTTACTATCACCTGAGAAAGGGGGGCTCCATTACGGTATTCTGTCACATTTATTTGCTGGTTTTGTTCAAATTAGTTAGCAACTTGGACTATGTTTTTAGGGATCTTAATCTTAAATAAGTGATTTAGTACCCCAATGCTGTGTATTATTACAGTATCCTTGTCTGTAGTATTTATAATGTTAAGATTATGCGGGTAACAGACAATATACTAGCCCCAAACTTAAATGAAGCTTTTGTACTGCAAAATACATCTGGCTATGTGATTTTTCTTTTTTCTTTTTCCTTTTTTTTTTTTTAATGCAAGTTTTGTTTTACTATGAATAAGTGGTTTCTTTCAATGCAGGCAAAATTGTGAAGTTTTATTGGGAAAGATAGCATGCTTTTCATGTGCAAGTACCTGTCAGTAACAAACCTTTTTTATTTAAATATTTGTAGCTGCTATGTGGACAGTTGTTCTATTAAATGAAAAAAAAATGTAGTGTGGATTTTAGCTCAATGATTGGAAAACAAGTTACAGACAAACCTTAGCACCATAAATTATTCACAACATTATAAAGAGTTGTGAGTAAATACTCCGTGTTATCGAAGCTGTACAATAAAAAGGTAATGTTTGTATAATGTGGTTGCAAACTCTTAATTTATACTATTGCACTTTTAGTACTTTGTATTAGGGAGGTTTGTCTATAATTTGAAACAGAACAAAGATGTAAACTATTTTATAAATAGTACTTTGACTTAAGGAATAAGGAGGAGGACCCTGTTGCAGTTTCTTGTTTTGTTTTAAGGTCAAACAATGCGACATCTCTGTCAACTAAGCAGAAAATTGCAGAGAACTGTCAGATCCTTAGGAAATATGGGGACTGCCATTTCCTAAATGGAAATGATTCATTTAACTTTTCTACAAAGCCCACTTAATAGTGTGACCACCCCTGCAAGAATTCTGATACATTTATCTTAGGAGTGTGATATTAATACAGTCTAGGATAGAGGAAAAAGAGCATTATGTAGGTTTAATTTTCCTGTAATCTGTTCTGTCTCTTTCACACATAACCACGAGAAAGATGCTGACTGCCTGATAATAGTGGGAACAAAAAAAGAACTTTTGGGCAGCATGAGCAGTAGTAACACACAAATGCTCTGTATTTATTTCCAACTGTCTGATTATCTTTTCAGATTGCTCCAAAGCACAATGTACTCTGATTAATCAAATATAATTTTACGTTGATTGCATTGTTGGAATTACACTGAGTAAACAAAGGGAATGGTTCCACTCATAAGTTACGCTGGGGATGCTGAGGAGACTGGGGCTTAATCAAAACTTGAACAGTAAATGTTTTGTGTACTACCTCATTTTTGTGCATTACAAGCATGGTGGAGTTGACACTCTGAACTTCCGTCCAGCAGAATTGCTTGAGGGACATTATGGGTAGCTGGGTAACAGCGCAAGGAGTTTTATGCCCCTGAAGAACGAATCAGACAGTGAGGTCTTCTCAGTTGAGCCTGAAAAATAGGACAATCTTTCTTATACAACAGAAACCATTACTGTAAGAGGATGGACTATTTCTGCCATCATGTAATGGAGTGAAAAGAGGTTCAAAGACTTATTAGCTGTTTGTTTCTGTTGGAAATGAACAATGAACTCTACAGCTCCATTTTCTACAATGATGAGATAGAGATATATAGATATAAATATATATCTATATCTGAGCAAAATTATGTATCTGTAACACCTCTACAATATAACATAATTTTTTGCCACAGTGTGTGGGTGGTTAGGGGTGTTTTGAAGTGTTAAAAAAACGAAAACTGAGGTGGCTTAACGTTGCTGTATTTCAGCAATTGAATGTTTTTATTTATCTGTGTAATTTTTTGTGTGACTTTTTTTTTGTTAGTATTTGGTACCATGTAGTGTTATCTCTATTCCCTAAAGGATGTGTATAACTTAAAAAAAAAATAAAAAAAAAAGAAAGAAAAATAGAGAAGAAAAAACGAAAAAGGAAAAAGAGAAAAAATATGTAAAGTGTTGTAAATAAGATGGTTGACGATGGTACAGTAAGACTGACCCCATTTTGTATTCAGGGTTAGGCTATTCCTCTCTGCATGGTGAAGAGAGACACTATTTTTATACTGTGATACCATGTAGGGCTAGGAGCCTCCCTGAAACAGCTGGGAATTGTTACCTAGATCCAATATTTTTTATTATTAAATCTTGTTGGCTTGACACATCTACTGATTGAAATGGATGTCTTAGTCTAGGTTACTATTTTTGTCATATGGAATCGAATAAAATGCAGGATGTAATATTATTTCTGAATTGCGTTCCTTGATTACTCTGATAACAGAACAAGATATGAGACTAAGGTCACTTGTGGTAGATTGGTGTCAATGACTTCTAATCGTTGCATCTGAAAATAAGAATAATGTTGACACCGTATATTCAAATGTTTTTCTAATTTATATTAACAGTGCAAAGGGATAGAACTATTAAAATATCTTTTCCAATGAAAATAAATTTTAAGGGCATTTATCCCAAGGTAGTAGAACAAAAAAAGACACCAAAAAAATATTTTGGATGGGGGAAAACAGACTTTGGAATGACTACTGTTTCAAATTGACTGCTTTCTGAACACTTATCATGTACTGTCTAATGAAAAAGCCTCCTTTTCAGGTTGTTTAAACATCTGCCTAATATTCACGATACACTGCATGATAAAATTTGGGAACAAATTTATTAGGAGCAGTTCAAATTCTAAAATACAAAAAGGAAAAAAAATTGACAACTCGCATCCGTTCATTCCAAATGACATAACCTATACGTTTAAACCCATGGTTTTGTTTTGTCTTTTTTTCCAATAACCTCAGTTATCAAAGCATGTCTAACTTTAACCAAATTATTTTTTCACATTGATTTAAATGAAAGTATTTACATTCTTAAGGTTAGGCATGTGGTTAAGTATCTCCTGCAAAAAAGCTGTATGTTCAAGTAAACTCCAAGCTGTTATATTCCAATGGTGAATGCCTGCTGCATTTAAAACAGACAAAAGATAAATAAAAGAGAAAAATCTGTATTAATCATCTTTCAGTGGCCTTGTTATGCAGATACTGTGTTTTATAAGATGAACCCAAAGAAGGTATGAGTTTCCTCAGGTGATTCAACAACAATGATAGATTTGTGCTTTTCTTCCTCCATGCACGTCCCTGAGTGTTGCTGAGAGAAAACATGATATGCAAAAGAGAAGAAAAGCAAAAGAGCGCGATAGCTATGGTTCTGTTCAAAACACAAGAGGAAAATTACCTGCTTTCCCCTCCTCTCCCCCCAAAAAAGGATGAAAGCAGAATGGTATCTATTTTTAAATATGTATGGGTTATTTTTTTTATCATATGAAGACATTAAATAATAAAATATGCTACGCAGATGAAAATGGTCAAAGTCTGTTGAATTACAGATGCTTAAAAACAGAGCCATGTAGGAACTCTATATATGATCAGAAAAATTGCCCTTTATGATTTTTTAAGGGGAGGGTTCCAGCAAGGCTTTCAAACTTTTCCATTTTTCCCATGAGTTATTAGAAAGAAAGCATTTATGACAAATGATTGAAATCACTAAATTTTTACCCAATTTATTTTTCATTTTGTAGATTTTAGCCCTCAGTATATTATCTGTTCCTTTACCCATTTTGTCCTTTCTCTTTTGGCAAATACTTTGTTTTTCTAAAGCTGCATTTGTGTTGTATTTGTGTTGCCTTTAATTTACTTCTCTGCATGTACTCTGTCATTTGGAAGATACTGTGGTTTATTTTTTCCCTTTTTCTCTAATTCTGCAGAGGTCAAAAGAGCTGCCTGTTTTTTACGTCTATGTGTAACACTAGCATAATGAGTGATGAAGTCTTCAGTGATGTGATCAGGTATGTGCATAGCTCACAGGATTTGCTGACAAACATGCCATTCACACTCCTTCCTCCAAAAGAAGGCATGAAGCTCGTTAGTGTTGCTGGTAGAGGGCAGCCGCAGATGGGCAGGAGGATGGAAGTCCTGATCCTAACTTCACTCCGCCTGCATTTACACCGCTGGAGCTCTACGGCCTGTAGTGGGGATACTCCAGGTTTATTCTGGTGCAAGAGGGACTGCTTCCAAGTTCAGATATCTTGCTTTACTTTACACATTTTCAAAACAATGGCAAGCTACACAGTATTTTAAAGTATGTCTAAGCAAAAGCATTCTGGAATTTATTTTTGAAAAGAGTGAAAAGATAATACATATATTTTAGTACATTCCACAGGATTATCCCGGTTTTAAAGGAGGTCCTGAAAGCTGAATCTAAAAAAATATATGGCCGTGCCCCTTAATATATAATTTGATGTCATCATACAAATATTCGGAGTATTCACATAAACGAATAAAAGAACCTGTAACTTTTACACATAAAAGTAAAAGAATGGGAGACTCTTGCTACAGCTCTGCTACACAAGGTATGCACTCAGAGGGAAATGCCTTCCCTTTGCAGATATGAAAGGTATCAGCAGATTTATGAAAAGAAAAATACATGTTTGTGCATGTCACAGGATCCATGTATAGTACTTTATTTTTTCAAAGGGAGAATGTCTCAATCAATTGACAAAGTGACAAATATGAAAGCCAACATCTTTTGGCTGTGCCTCTGACATACTTTGAAGATGTGGGCAAGATCTTTATCAGACTAATATTCTGCTTAAGAATGACATACTTCTGGGACCTCTGAGAATCAGGGAATCAGGCCTCTGGGAATCCTCCTGCAGCATCAGCTAGCACCTTGTAGTATTGGGATGAGTTGCCCCATCAGCAAGGCGGGGTAACACTTTTGTACCTACCTCACAGGGGTGTTGTGAGGAATAGTTTAATGTTTGTACAGTGTTTCAAAGATGGAAAATGCTTGGTATTATCACTGATTTTAGAGACTTTACAGTACATGTACTATTATTTATTATTTGTATTCCAGTAGTACCTGTGAGCTCCAGTCAGGACTGAGAGGCCTTATCCTAAATGTTGTACACTCACCTAGTTGGGATTGATACAAAATTTTACTCAGTAACATTTTGCAACAGAGATATTTCGTTATCAAATACCTATTTGATTACTATAGGGTTTAATTCAATTATTTAGGTGTTCAAATTGATTATCAGTTTTAGGCTATGGCAGAGAATTATCTGGTATCACTTTTTTTTTAGCTTGTATTGATTTTCAGAAAAAGTGCACCAATTTTCTATGGATACTCTACAATCAAATCTTACTATCAGTGGAATTCTACTGTACTTTTTGCTATTAAAACTAAACATTAAAATACACGTGTGTGTATACATTATTATACACCAGTATATAATATATATACCTATAAAGATGTATGTTTTAAATTTCTTTAGCTGCTTAGATTAATTTCAAACTGTGTGTGGCATATTTTGCTCAAGCACTGCCCATTTCAGATGCAACTTAAACATCTCTAAATGGTGTTGGCTCTCAGTAAAGATATAAAAACTGGAAAACGTGACAACAAAAGACATATTGTCGCTATCGTATTTATGAAGACTTGTAAGGAAAGTGTCTAAGTCTCGAATGTATTAAAAAACTTCAGTAAGTCATAGAAGTCTTTACTTAGATTATGTTGAAATAAACTACAATATCAGAATGAGATCCCTGTATATAAGTATGTTAAAATGAATAAATAATTCCAAAGGTAATGCTTGCTATCATTTGGATGTTGAACAGAAAGTAATTTGTTTCCCAGATTGGCAATCTGTAGTTAATATTTTTTTACAGGTCTCTGATTTACAACACCGTGTTAAGCAGCCTCTTTAACATCTGGTCATGTGCTAAATACATTGGCTCAATTAATTCTATTGATACTTTCGGCTTTTTTATTCGATTGTAAGGAAAGTTTTCAGTTTAGTTTTGATCGAGTGGTCATCAGTGATGTTAGTCTCACTGATTTCACTCAGGCACACCATGGAGTAATGGTATGAGCAAGAGTGGGTGAATCTAGTCCAAAGAATGTCTCTTTCTTTTCCTTCTGGGTATTACTGACATCTCTCCACCACCCCATTCCGTGCGGGTTACCAGCCAAAACGTCACAGGCTGGCGTCTTCCTTGTGTGTTGATCAGCACTCGTGGCCCAGCCAGTTTTTTCGAACACTTGGCGCTTGTTCTGCTACAATGCACACTTCATATGGGCCCTATAGATACACTACCAGAAGTATCTTATTTGAGACAGGCTGCTGGCGGAGGCTGTAAGTGAACACCTCTGCTGGAAGTGGTATGTCATTACCTGTTGTGTGCGAGGAATAAAATGGGCGCATAAAAGGATGCGGTCATCAGGAGGTTTCTATCACTTTATGCTCTCAATAATGTGCCTGATATAGGAGGATTGGTTTAGGTTTTGCTTTTTTAAACAATCCTTGTAAGAACAGTTATTAACAGATTATTAACAGATGTTATTAACAGATGCCTTAAAAAGGGGAATATATGTTTTCATGTAGGAGTTTTGCAGGCAGAACTTGACTGGGACTTTTCTTTTTGTCTGTCCATTTTCTATTAAATGACTCTTCTCAACATAGTCTTCTAGATAACTTCACAGTTAGAATTTAGTCCTTCACCTAGGCTTTAGTCTGCCACTATCCCATTCCAAACAGGCTTACTAAAACCAAAGGGCTTTGTACTACGACATTAGCTAATACATCTAATGGGTAACAGAATCAATTTCCCTGTGCACTTTTGAAATTTTCTTAAAAGAAAATTCAGTTAAATCTTCAAAGAGCTTCTTATGTATCTTGCGTCATTGAATGTGAGATCTATTCCAATATTTGGCAACAGCCTGGGCCACTCTGTGTTACTTTCCTTTACACTGGGTAGCCCAGTTCTCCACAATTTACCCTAGGTAACGTAATGGCATGTGCCAACCACTATTACTCATTAAATGGAATTTTTTTCAACGTGCTATCATGGAACTTACTACAATAGCTGCAATTCCAGCCTCACAGAAGGTAGATTAAATGAGCCTGGTAGTATTTGCAGCCTACATATTTCCACTTCTCCATGTCCTACTATCTTCATGAAGCAGTTTGCCACTGTTTCCTCTGTGATAATGTGTCTTCTGATGCTTTTCTGTGAAGTAGCACTGCTATGTTCATTTCTTTGGTTTCCTTGTCTTTCTGTACATGGCCATGTTCTTCACATGTTTTCTTTTAAGGGAGTGTTAGATTTACCCAGTACACACATCTGTCCTTGTATTATGTTGAGATTCATGTCTTTTTTAATTCTGGGGCCAGGGCATATTGTTCCTACTCACATCTCCACCTAATTCAAATTAATTTCTTTTGTTGGGAATATGAGTAGAAGATACTGCACAATGAAGCAAAATTTGGCGCCCTGAAACTTTGAAGAACTTTAAAATGTTTGTCCGGCTGGGATTACTGCACACTCACATGTTGAACGCTTCAGTTCATCAACTTCAGCTCTTGGGCCTGTTATACATACAACTAGTTCCACTCCTAGTTACTTTGTGCCTGGAAACTCTTTCAGGCTGATCTTGGTTTTCCATACTTTTTCAAAATAGCAGTATATTACTTTTCCCAAAAACCTGTATCAAAAACCCATTCATTTAGTAGCTAATGTTTTCTATGCAACAAGCAAATTGTAACAAAGACCAATCAAATTTTGCTATTATTTTAATGGAACAACTCACATATAATGCCAAGATGGAAGAGAAGCTCAGATGAGTACAACAAGTAGCCTTTTCTTCACAAGTATAAGTAGCTTTGCATTTATATCTCTAGTGTTAAATGAGAGAATAATAAAGAGGTCATAGACCACATGATAAGCAACCGATATAGAAATCATGGCAATAGTAGTGTTAAGCACAAACACAGGCACTACCAGAATTAAACACAATAGAAAAGATAAGAATTTAGGATACTGTATTTTAAAAATATACATCATAAGGAAACAGAATCATACTTCCGTGCAATCAACAATCATGAGCTTTTTTTTTTTTTGCAAGGATTTACTTACCTGAAGTCCAGAGCATCTGAGGGAAGCCAAGCAGTGTGTCCCCGGGCTCAGCTTCTTGTTAGACTCAGGAAATACTTAATCAAGTTCAGTTGTTGAGGTTGGGGATCTCCTGAAGTCAGAAATATCATCTAGTCAATGTTAGTGTGTATGAATGTCCCAAGCAGATTTTCAGCTTACCCCTACTCCACGGTCTTAGAAAAAAGTGGAATATCTTATTACTTCTAAAGCTTGCCATAGGGCTCCAAAAGAGGAATGAAAATGACCCTTAGCACATCCTGATAAGTGCAGCTGTAAAAGAACTCATCTTTTTCACTGAGCACAGATATTCTAATTTGTACAGAATCACTCCCGATTTACACTGGTATGGGCAAAATCAAAAGGCTGTAGTGACTGTATCATCCCTTTTTCCTCAGAGCAAGACACCTGTCTCTTTTCTTAAACCATAAATTTTTCAGTGCACTTTTTGTGGTACAAGTCACAGTACACATTGGAACAAGCGTGAGATAATCGAAGTATATCTATATTTCTGTGTGTCTCAGACCTGCTCCCGTTCTAGAGGCCACCTAACCCAGCAGCAGCTGCATCCATACCATTTCAAACTCTTTCACTCTCTTGGAAGAGGACAGTTACATTCAAAGGGAATTTAGGGGCCCTTGCCCTCCAAATCCTTCTTGGATGTTGAATGGGAGTGTGTCTCTCAGCCTGTGTCAAAGCTACCCATGAAGATGTTGCAGTCTGATGAGGCAATTCCTGGCTGCTTGCCCTGGTCCTGGTCAGCTCGAGGAGACCATCAATGCCTAGGAGGACAAACATTTCTTTCCTGAGGAGAAAACCGCACTTTTAGGTGGAATAATTTTCTATCCTGCCTTTATGTATCCGTAGTTTTGGAGTAACTGGAATGGACTCTTTATCAGACCACTCTGTTCAGCATCTTTCTCTCTCGTTATTAGGAATTTGACTCATCTTATGTGATTTCTTAGGTCACATCTCATGCTCCCGGGAAGCTGGGCTTCTTCCATCAGCTCTCAAGTGTGAAAAGAGAGTCGCTCCTTGTAAGTTTTCTGAGGGATTCAGTGAAGCTGCCAGAACATCTTTTAGCACCTGTTTATTCATTGTTTTATCTAGGTATGTTATCTAGCCCACTCTTGTCCCAGCATAAGAATGTTATTCACAGTTATTCAGGAATAATATTTCCCGAATACTTGTGTAGACAGAGTAGTCCCTTAAGTAATGAGTTCAATTAAGCTAAGATACACTATGTAGCAATTCAATAACAAAAGTCCTGGGAGGCAGAAGGAGAAGAGGCTTGCCAATTGCTTACACACAGTATGCTGGATGACAGCTAAAGACTCCGTGCTGTGGCATATTTGGCACATGCTGGCCTTCAGTTATGCCTAGCAACTCCCAAGGTTTGAGCAGTTCCTTACTAAGGTTTTAATCAAGGAAAAAAAGTAGCATGGTGTGCAAATTAGTAAGACAACAGGCTCCATTTGAAATCTCTTTGGGGATGTTCAATCTTACAGAATACCAGCATCCAAGAAAATCAATTTATCTTCAATTTTTGCCTAAAAAAATGTCAATAGACAGTTTAATTTAGCAATTCACTACCCTGAATACTGAGTATTGGATTCAGAACTGTAACTTAAGAAAAACACTCTCAAAACTTGAAATGCATAAAATTTGGCAGACTTGAATTAGGAATTACAATGGATTCAGCATTTGGTCTGCATTTCTCATTTCCATTGTTAAAACATTTAAATATTTATTCTAAGAAGATCAGTTAGCTGCATTTTAAATGGGCTAAACATCCTGCCATGTTCTTGAAATAACATACCACCACCATGTGTTCTTTTGAGAGAATAATACATTGCAAAAATGCCTAGAAATCTTCTCTGGCTCTGCCTGTAGCCTAGTGAGATTACTCTTCTCAGTTTCCATTTACATTTCAAGATCCTTTTGAGAAACCTTTCTTGTAAAATGTTGCTCATTTTTTAGAGAAAATTCCTGCAAGATTTAAAACCTACTTCAAGTCATTATAATGACTATTCTAATGAAAACAAAACCCAGAACCTAGCAACAGTACACTAAAATAATACAAAATTGAAGGATTCTTATGCCAATACCTCTGAGTCATCTGCTTTTCAAGCTCCTGGTTTTGTGATAGCAATGGGATTCTGCCTGCCAGAGCATTAAGCATTCTTCTGCAGTTTCTGAGGAGGTGACTGCCAGTCAAACCTCTTGACTGCTGCTGGGGTTACGTCTTCAGAGGCTTGAGATATTGATATGGATTTCTTAGCATTGATTTTTATGGAGAATGTTAAAATGTAAAGTTTCACTCAAATGCTTCAAATGAATTACCTTATTATAGTTGTCTTGAGCCACAGAAGAAAAGGAAAACTTTGAATAAGAGCCAAAAGCAGATTTCAACTGCTGAAATTAGGCCACAGCTTTAGAGTTTGTGCTGATAGGCTATTCATGATCTACAAAGGTTAGAACTTGCCCACTGGGTTCGGATCCTTGAGCAATACCATACCTGATTGTTGAACAAAGCACCCAGTAAAAGCAAGACCCTAACAGGGTATCAGAAAACAGAAAAAAGCCCCTGTTTGTCCACTGCAAGACAGATATTTGAGTGTTCTCCTGAGCCCTTAAAGTTGATGTACTATAGTTTTCATGATTAGAGCATTACAGTAGAGCTGAAACTCTGCCAGGGATTTCAATATGGATTTTTTGTGCTTTGTTTTTAACTCATCTATATGCCAGTTCATTAACTTGAGGTAAGCTTTTCTCAGCTTGTATTTGACTTCTACTATCATTATTCTTATAACTGGCTTCTGTCCATGCTATTTTGTACCCTGGCAAGTTGTACTGTTCTGTTCACAGGATGTATTACTGAATAACTAGTTGTAATGTAAGTGAAAGCATTCAGAGAAATCACAAACACCCATCACGTTGCTGTTTTTATTTGTTAAGATGTCAGATACTGTACTCCTTTAAATTCTTACCTTTGGCTGAAAAGGGTAGATTTGTCTCCATTTTTTTCTTCCCATGTGTACCTACGAGTAGGGCACAGCCACTAAAATGACCATGTACTTAGTAGCTGATTCTCTGTTCTAAAACCAAACTCCCACTGGCTTGTGCCTGAATCTGAAGTTTGCATTTCTCCCAGAGTGGTGTAACCACATCATATAGCCCTCCATGAGTTCTTTTGTGGTTAATATGTAGGAACTGGGATGGCAGGTTTTTCCTCTCAGAATGATTCGGAGATTTTAGTGACTTATTAAAACATTGCTACCGAAATGACCACAAAAGATTGTTTTAAGTTGCAGCAAAACCTGGAGGCAATAACTGGCATAAAGTGATGTAGGCAGCCTTACCAGAGCACAGAAGTAAGTAAGCAGATGATGGAAAATTTGCTCAGGGGAAGGAAGGAAGGAAGGAANTACAATTTATTCCTTGTCTTAGTATTTCACACTCTGAAAAACACTCATTTTTAGTTATCAGCCCTGGTTTTGCCTCAATGTCAAACTTTAAAGCTATAATTGCTCCACTGACTGCTATAAATGATGTCCTATTGCAAGTTACAGTAGTACAGTAACAAATTACCTGGGCCCATTCTGAATATAAAAAGTGCATCTCAGCTAAACAAAGCTCTTATCTAGGATGATTACCAGCACTTCAGGACTCATTGCCTGTGTTCTGATATCATAAAATTGTTCTTTCAGCCCTACTGAAGGCTCAACTGTTGCTGCAGCTGTAGTAGACTGTGTATTTGATGGATGTGTTGTAATTTGGCTTTATTTTCTTTGAAGAAACTGGGTGGACTTCCTGAGGAAAATTCTTGAAATGCTGCTGAACAGATTCACGGAGAGACAGACTGATGAACTCCAGCAGAGCCATTGCAGATATGCTCAGTTTGTATCTTTCAGAGACCAAAAGGCTGAACAAAAGGCCTGGAAGCAGACAGCCACGCCTGAGGGGTGATGGAAAAAATATCATAGCGGTGTGGGAAACTCAGCGGATGTTTCTGCTTCTCAGTTAGTGAACTGGCTGGGATGATGGTCACACCTAAAAAGCTGCTGTAGGTAGAAAATTGAACGTAACACAGTTGATATTGTTCTCTCTAGTTTCTCTAAGGGTATTTTTCTACTTAAAAGCTTGTTGTTCAAATAAAATCTTTTATTCAAATAAAAATTAGCTTTCCTGAGCCGGGGTGGGGAAGAGACTTAGGAGGAGGCAGGTGGTTGAAACAGAGCCTTGTGACTTTCTGCATATGCTCAACAGGGCAGCTTTCTTAGGCCACCACCAGCTCTAATAAATGCTCTCTTCCCTCATTCATTCAGCCAGAGTACAAACACAAACAGAACCTCTTTCTGAACTGTTTTGAGCTTCTGCAGTTCCAAGTGTCTGCACAGGTAGGGTAAGAAGGTGATGAGGAAGGCTTGCATCTGTCCTAGAGAACAGTAAAGTAAAGGAGATCTGAGGTAGCAAAGCGAATGGTGAGGAATATCTACCCTCACTAGTAGGCATGGCCCATGCTTGGGCCGGAGGTGAAGGCATTTCTTCCAACACACAGCTCATTGCAGCTAACTGCCTCCAGCTTGATTTCTGACTTTCTGACAATATTTGAAACTAATCAAAAAATAACACCGATGGAGAGCAAGGCTTTCCACTCCTGTAGATCTTCTTCCCGTGCAGAATGGACTCTAACTGACCCTAAAGTTGCATCTGCCTTTATATGGTGCCAAATCCAATTTAAAATAGTGATCACATACATAGTTGAGAAGGGGGGAGCAGGATGCTGGGAGAAGCTCATACCTATCACCTCTAAGTCTCCCTGGGTCTGGATTAGTTTGCTTTAGAGGCATAATTAACGCTGCTGTTACTCCCTGCTGGATGAAGTAGCTGGGAATTTTAAAAAAAAGGTTGAAATTGGATGAAATGAAAATATTCACTATAGACAGGAAGAATTCATTTATTTATGGGCATTGATCAACCCTGTTCTTGCACATGTGCAAGCATATTTTGTACCTGTACTCAAATCACAATGATAGATTTTAAAAACGCATCTAAAGAAAGAGCAAATAACTGTTTAACTACCCCATTTCTGAAACACCTTTATTTTCTACAATGATAACCTGTGTTTTCCTATGCCACAAACATCTGAATTCAGCTGTCTGGGTTTTGCTTTCTTCTGTACCCCTTGCTTATGCCACTTTTAGGATTGATCTGCCTATCTAATGCTACTGAATTCCTGAATATGTGCACATTTTCAACCCTCCTCCCCCACCCTTTTTTCCTCCTTTAGTTACTACCACAGTTTGTGAACCATTATAACTCCTCTTCTGCTGGTTTAATTAAATTTACCTATGGAAAACAAAGACATGAGATCTGGCAGTCAGGGAGCTCAGGGACACAAGGTGGTCTGTTACTGAATAAAGTGATGCTTGAGAGGTGCTATTCTTTATGCATCGTCATGATCATCAGATAAGGAAGAATCATATGACACATTGCAAGAATGCTTTGAGGAAAGTGAAATTCTAATCCTTTCCCAACATAATCATAATGATGTAAATGTATCCCTTTATGTGGTGTAAAATTGATTTTTCCTTCCTGTTAACAGCTGTACAATTTCTGTTCTGCACACATTTTTCTTCAAAACTGCCTAGTTCTCTCTGAGTACATTGTTGTTCTTTCCCTCATCTCTTCTTTAAACTCATTCATTTTTTATTTATTTTATTTGCCATCCTGACCCTTGGTAAGGTTAAAATGATTATTCAGCAGTTGTGCACTGTTGAATTACCCATCTTTTGTTCCATGGTCTATTTTGTTGTTAGTGTACTCCATAGACGCCTTTGACTCAATTAGCGCTGATATTGTTAATCTCTGGGCTACTCAAGACGAATTCCCAAACTGTATAGAGATGACATTGGTCTTTTCTATTCTTAAAAGACTAATTCTTTTGACAGAAATCCAGGAAACTTCAATCTGTGAATGAATAAGGTAAAAAGGACAGAGCAATGATGTGATACTTTTTATCACACTGACATTGTAACTTGATTCTATTATAACTTCTCTTAGGAATCTGATATCCTAGACCAATAAAAAGTATGGCAGCCTTTATTTTATGTAACAAAAATCTAGCTTGTTCATGTACACTGCTGGACCTTAGCTGCCAGAATGTGGTCAAAGGAGTGCAAAGGGCTGTGCTCTGTTCTCAGAAATAACTTGTGTGCATAAGGAGTCCCAGAGATGTCCCATGATACAAGGAAATTTTACTGATTTACTATCTTGATAGGGGAAGGGGGCAAACTATTGTGCTGCTGAGTTCTCACGGGAAGGCAGGTGTGCTGAAATAGAGGTGTCTCACAAACTCACTGGACTTTTCCAGCCCTGGAACTGAAGTAAAGCCTAAGGTTTGCTTTAGAGGCTCAGTGAGAGGCCTTAACATACATTTGGGCATATGCGCTTGGATCAAAAATGCCAAGAGCAGCACCCATCAGGACCTCAGGGGAGGTGACTACCCATAAATACCACCTGCTTTCAGCACCGACTGCACTCTAATAATTCAACACTGTAAAGCTAAAGTGCATGAAAAGCAGGTAAAAGGAGGATTTTTCCATTTACTCCCTGGTCTCATTGTAGATTTAATATCATAATTTTAATGCTAATGTGAATGTTAATTGTTTAAGCCCACCTCTCAGTTTTCTCCTGCTTTTCTGGCCTTCCCCTCCTCAACCTCCCCATAGATCTGACTCCCGCCTATTCTGTGTTTACCTGCCACGTCTCTCCCTAATCTGGGTCTGCCAACTCACATTCCCCTAAGCTTTGACACTATATTCAAACCTCACACCTGCTTTTATACTGGAATATATCTCATTCCCTTGGCTCCACTCACACTAGTCCAGGAGAAGTCAGTTCCTTAGACCAAGATTCATTCCAGTTGCAGAGCATCCAACTGGATCTTCTGAGTGAACTAGTTATGGCTTCAGCCTGATTAGGTGGCTCGGATAGGCCTTAGATACCTGGCATGAAGGAGATTATTCAAAA
Organism: Melanocharis versteri; assembly: GCA_013397845.1. Classification (NCBI taxonomy): domain Eukaryota; kingdom Metazoa; phylum Chordata; class Aves; order Passeriformes; family Melanocharitidae; genus Melanocharis; species Melanocharis versteri. The sequence continues at coordinate 1,855,107 of VZTG01009080.1, forward strand.
AGGAGGATTAGACAGATAATAGCTAAATTGGCAGGGAGGCTAATCCTGTGCACGTGCAAGAGGGACAACTTAGCTGTCAAGGGACTTTTTCCTCTCTCATCTGTGTGGCTGCTGGGATAAGACAGGTGGGGAGGCCTGCGAGGTGAGGTGGGTGTGTGGAAGCAAGTGGGGTTTAGGTGTAGCTCCAGCAGCTCTCAGTCCCACTGTTGGCCTTCACAGCACTCCTAAAATGGGAGCAGGCCCAACCATTTAGAGAAGAATACAGATCTTGGACTAAGAGCCATCAGTCAACTTTCAGCATTTAAAAAAATACACACGAATAGATTTGTATGTAATATAGATATGTATCCATATGACCTTATAAGATACTTTATGTCTGTATGGCAGTTCCATCTGTCTGAAACAAAGTTACTGGGCTACTATAAAATTCCTGCTTCCAATGCAAGTGCAAAAACAGCCAGGGATGTTCTTTCTCTCCTTTTTTGTTTCTTTTTTTTTTTTTTTTTTTTTTTTTTTAGGTGAAGTGGCAGCAGCAGAAGTGGTAATGACATCAATAATACAGAAAAATTTCATGTTTGGTCATAGGTACCTCAATCACTTACGACTTTCAGTTGTGCTAGAACACTGAGACTTGTATTTGCCAAAAGGACCATATTCTTCCTTTTTTTTTTTTTCTTTTTAAGACTTTTTAACTGTCTGTCTTTGACCATGGCCTCTTTTTATTTAATGTGACATCTTCACCAGTTGTCCTAGCAGTATACTGATTAGAGCAGATTTTATTTGTCTAATACTCTTCATTTGTAGTTTTAGGAATTATCATGATTTGGTTCTCATTGTTCCATATTGATCCTAGTCCTCTTTTTCTCATCTTATTATACTTCCCTTCAAAGGATGCAATGTCTTTTGTTTTGCAATATTCTCTGCATTATTCAACCTTACTTACCTTCAAATATTCTTAATTTACAACACAAAATCATATTTGTTCCATTTTAATTTTTGTGTTTGGCTATTATCTAACTTGCAAGTGCAGAGGTCTCAGGTATCTGCTATGGTATTTTCTTTTCAGTGGCAATTCTTTTTGCCTTTCAGATAGCTGACCATTTTACATAAGCAAAGAAGAGCTAAAAATGACTAAGATTTCACCCTAAATTTTTAGTTTATTCTAACTGAAACAATATGTGCAGTTTTAATTTACATACTTCCATATGAGAAGCTTTCAGAGACTCTGAAAAATTAATGTTTTAATAATTTATTTATATTTTTTGTTATTATTAATTTTGGGGCAATGGATCTAATCTTTCAGAGTACTTTAACATTTCATCTGGCTTAAAATCAAGTTTCTCTTTCCAAATTCATACCCCATAGATCAAAACTTTGCCCTTAACTTGCACGGTTTAACTACATGCAGCCTTCATAAGCTAACCAGTTGCACTGGAAATCATGAAGTGAGGTATGTTTATGAGCTGTTTACGGCACTATATGATGCTTTTTGCAGTTAAATTGGGGTTTTGAATTTTTAATACCTGGAAGAAGGACCAAAACCATGATCTTCAGAAAGTGAAAGAGATTCATGTTCCAGACACATGCTCAGAAGTTGATACTGAACTGCCTCAGCCAAAAGATGCATGACAAAAGTCCACTAGAGTAACAAAATTACTTTCCATGCATTTCAGCTTAAAGATGCAATTGCATCAAAAATTATAATTTAGCTCTTGTCACTTACAAGAAAGCCAGCAAAGACTAGGAGCTTATGTTAAGTTAGGATGTCATCTCAGAACTCTGTGCTGCTTGTTTTACATTACGGAAAAATAGAGGGGCTCAGTACCTCTTTCCCCTTACTTGTGGCCTTACTTTTGTGTTGTCTTCAAGGGAAGTCAACAACTTGATAAATCATCAGAACCATTTCCCATACTACCTTTTTTTTTTGTCCTAATCAGGTTGAATTCTCTTTCAATTGTGACAGAACTGCAAACTGGAGTCAGGTGCTTGCATAAAGATAGTTTTTAAAATGTAAACATGATGGTTTCAAATTTAAAATATGTGCCAAGTGAAGCACATTAACTTGTACTCCTTATGAGTCTCATTTACTTCTTTGCTATTTTTTTTCCTAAATCACCGAGTCCTTGCTCATTCAAGAAATAAATACATCTAATTATTGTGATGTGGAGAAAAGAGTTTCCATTCTTGAAGTTACCCTGACTGACAATAAAACAGCAGTTCTGCTCAGAGAAAATAGCCAAAAGCATTGTAATTATTCTGCTATTGCATTTTCTATGTGCTTGGGTTTGAACCGTAATTATTTACTTCGTTTTTAGACTTGCCTATATTTACCCATGGTCAGAATTTTCTGCTTTTGTTTGACTCACATTACATCTAAACATTACTGAAAATATAAACACAACTTTGCTTCAATTACTATTTTCCTTCTTTCCTAATCAGGCTTTTCTCTTCTTCATTTTTGTGGCTATTATTTGCTCCCCTTTACCCACTCTGGACTGTTTTAGTATTTCTTCTTTGTCTCCATGAAGCCCTGTCTCACTCTTTTTTTGCTGTGTCCACTTCCACATAACTGTGGGCTGCCAAGCTATCTTCCTTCACTTCCTCCTGCTTTTATCTGAGAGCCACTGAGCTGGCAAAATCACAGGAGCCCACCCATTGACTACAGAGAGAAGCAGGTCAGGTCTCTCCACTCTCCATCCCTTGATCCTGTATGAGAGGAAAGAAGGACAAAACACTCCAATGAGTTCCTTCTTTGTGTGTCTTCTGTGTCCTGTGTTCTCTGTCTGCCTCAGTTTTGTGACCTCCTTGACATATAGGTTTGTTTGGGATTGAGATAGGAAAAATACTATTTAATGTATTCACATGTTTCAGTGAGACCATTAGTGTTGGAGTGGGCTGTTTGGGGATTTTCCCTACAGTTTCTAAACCAGTATTTAAGTAATATAGTATGAGGGAAGTTTGAGACTTGATTGCCAATCAGAAAGCTTAAGGCATTCTCATCCACATGCAAAAACATTAAACTTGCAGTTTTTTTATTAAAAGCCAGAGACACATCTATGCTGGAGCTGAACAACTCAGCCCAAGGGAAGAAAAGATTAATCAATACATTGTTCAAAACTCACTGAACTCCACAGGGTACAGGACTGAAATGAAAATATTTCCTGATCTCAATACTCACTATACAGGAGATGAAGCAATAACGAACAGCAGTTATGGAAGATAGTAAAATTTTTGGGGAAAAAAGTGGATGAACTAGTACACTTAGGCCACACATGAGCCATTGAGTTGGTTGGTATGCCTGAATATGCTTAGGGCATAGCTGAGGGCTTAGAACCAGAAGGATTTTTTACAAGCTGGCTGAAAGAGTTATTGATACAAGCCAATTTAGCTGCCTCAGTTGTGCTGGCATCTGTCAGGAGCCTTCTTGCTAAACAAACTTCTACTTCTCCCTTTCTGTGTACTGTGCTGGTGGGTTGTGTAATTGTTTTTGTAATAAAGAGGCTCCTTAAAACATCAAGAATTGCTTCTAATCTGAATTACCAAAGTTCCACTCTGGGAATATATATCCAGATTACACTATGTTACTTTCGAAGAGGAGACAGATGTTCATGGCTGTGAAACAGATATTTCAATATATTGGTTTTCTCCTTGTGCAGTTCACTACTCAGCCAGACTTTGGGTACAAGGCAAGAGGCATATGGACAGATTTTAACTCCTGATGAAGCAAGTATGTTTACACAGGATTAGTGAAAATGAGATTTCTGTATTTTCAGGAATGCAGAAATGAATAAATATAAAATGATCCTCTTAGAACACTTCATGACGGAGCAGTAAAATGTGGAATTAAAACATCCTATAACATAGTGCTTATATTTCTTTATGTGATACCTTTATTTAATTCTTAAAGTAAGATTCAGTAGAAAAATGCATACTAAATACATAATTCAAGGATGAAAAGAAGGGAAAAAATACATGCTCTGGGAGTCACTTCTCATATCATCATGTCATGGCTGAATTTTAGTTACCTGAGACAGATTTCAGCAAGAAAATTAAGAAGCAAGACCTCCTGAACCATATATTCCAAACATAATTGCTGTTTGCAGCCTTTTTTTGATTGGATATGCTTGTGTGCATAGAAATAGATATGTCGTCCAGTTGACTTTAGGCTTTTTTCACATGAATATGACCTGTGTGTTAGGATATGGAAACCTCCTGAGGTACCTGCCAAAGAACTTAGCACAGGCACAACGCCAGTCATCTAAACTGTTTTCTTTTTAGTTCGTAGGGTGTCTCCTCAATCTTGTGTTGCAGCTCAGTAATAAGGAGTAACTGACTGCTAGGATTTACACTATAATGATATTATGATAATTATATCATGTCACCTCTTGTTCATCTGCCTCACAAACAGACCTAATCTCTCCCCATGTGCAATTATTTCCTGGTGTGTGATCACTTGCCTGTAACTCCTTCCAGTTTATTGTATTTTTGCCCTGTTTTATGAGAAGTGCTGACAGACAGTAAGCAGGATCAAAACTGAAGGGCAACTATTGATTTGTAGGATCATATGATAAATGTCTTCTAGAAAGTGTCTTCTATTCCATCTCTTATTACTTCCTAAAACACTGTGGTTTTGGTGGTGGTGGTTTTATGTTCATTTTTAACTTACGGCTGCACATTGAGCAGATGGCTTCATTTGAGCCACACACAAGGATGTCAAGGTCTTTTCCCTGAATGTTTACAGTTAATTTAGAAAAGACCAAAACTCCCACTGAAGTCAATGGGGAAAATCAGCAAGAACAGCTGAGGAAGGCTCAGAGGCCGTAAGGATGCTACAATCTAACAGTCTTCAGTATAATTTGGAAAAGGAAAAAGAAGGCAGATTCTTTTTCTGAGATACAACCGCATTAAAATGATAGTGCTAATAGCTTTCTTTTGGTAAAACTGGTTGTATGTGATGTAGCTATCCATTTCTTGGAGGAGGGATGATGTAACTAGAGAATGAAGCATTATAAATAGGTCACAAAACTACGTTTCCTCATTCCACAGACCAGAAGGATGTAGGACAAAACATCCACAGCTGGATGTTTCAGCATTCTTCTGGAGGCACATGGAGCCATCGGTGTTTAGCATAACTGAGAATCACACTTAATTTAGGCGGCTGTGCATGGAATGAGGATCCATTTTAGTTATTCAGCTTTTGAGGTGTTTTCTCCTGGGTCTAACAATAATGTTGCTGAGGGCAATGACTCCTTCACACAAACCAAGGAAAAGTAACAGAGGGCAGCCTAGCAGCAGGATCCGAACGATGAATCGGGCTGTTCCCATTACTTGCCTCCTTCTCCAGAAAACTGCACAGGGAAGATGTACAACAGCATAGAACATATTTTGCTTAAATCTAGAAGTACAGAGTGTAAACAGCTATATCTCAATTCAGCTTCAGTGGTGGGAAACAGGTACTAATTGCGCAATGACTGATGTTTGGCATCTGTGTGGCCTTGGCTCAACTAGAAGAGCAAAGGCATCCACAATACGGGACTTTACAATCCTTCCCTGAGTTAATAAACCACCAACAGTTTGTGAAGAGCTCTGGTCCTTGCCATTGCTGACCACACATGTAGCTGAAACTCCTGTAAGGTGTCAGCAACATTTCAGTAGCTCATGGAGTCCTTATGGGAACTCTCTTTAGAATTTGAATAGAAAGCATATTGTCCTCTATTAAACTCTATTTTTATTATTGTATTCTGGTATTTGGTCCCTACATTTCATCACACTTCTCAAGAACTATTTCTTTCTGTAATGCTTTTCCATGGCAATATAAATCTACTCAAAGTGGTAAGTGGAATTTGCATGAACCTAAAATTTTGTGAAATTAATCTAATCTACGCAGTTAAAATACTACTTTTGTGTATTATTGCAGTTTTTGTTGTGCAGGTACAAAGTGAGGTTGTTTGTTGGAAATTGGCATTGCAAAAATGTCCTATTCTTTCTCTAGCTACCTTACAAGTAATTTATGCAGATTGCTTTAATAACAACTACTTATGTGCATTATATGCTAGAACAGGTCTTTTCTTAAAAGTCCATTAGGGAATTAGGGAAAACCATATTCAGTTACTGACTCTGTTGTGTGAGTTGATGAACAATTTGACAGTTTTCTTTTTGCAAGCTTATATGTTCATAGATAACCATTCATCTCTAGTGTGGGTATTTTTCCTGTCAAAATGTTTCTTTTGCAATAGGAATTTACTTAGGGAAAAACAGGGAATTCCACGTCCAGCTGTCACAGGTCAGTAAACACCGAAAGAAAAGAAAGAATATTTCTATGAGGCTTTTGGTTTCTTATATTGACATGGCTAGACTGGGAGAAATCCTTTAAAATCTTACTAAGGGTAAGTAAAAAACCAACACATCAACATTTCAGACCAAAGGGTTAAAAGAAATTCCATCAATAATTAAAACATTTGTGAACTAACAGTAGCTCAGTGGCAAAACTTGTAGTTTATGAGGGGCAAAAATGTATGATAAAGCTGTTTTGAATAGTCAGTGTCGCTGTGCGCAGCAATAGAGAGAGTAGACTCACACCAAGCCGTAGAAAGCAGAAGTGTGACAGACTTTATTTTGATTCTAACTTTTCTACAGAGATATATACATAATAGTGATTGGACAGTGTCATCCCACCCCTCAGGGGGATTGGTTGAAGCCTTGCAGCTTCAGTTAGCAAAACATAAGATTAGAAAGAGAGAAGAATGTCCCAGTTTATCTTGTTTTCCTACAGAGCTTGTGAGAAGGAGAAAAATTCTTCGGACTGTACGTCCACAAGTCAGGAAGCTGCTGAGAAAGGTTTTGTTTAGTTCCTCTGGTCATCTCTTGAGTGAGAGCCTTACACAGTAGTCTGTCTATTCCCTTACACATGGTAGTATTATCTAAACTAAGAAGAACAAGAAGCATCAAGAAACTTTAAATAACAGATTGAAGTCATAATAACTTTTTTCTGGATGCTGAGACCTAAAGAAACCAGATGGAAAAATCTGATCTGGTTGTGGTCAGTCCAAGAGGTAGCAAACATGTTTGTATTAATTCATCCTTCTGGCCAAGGTGACAAGAAGCGGCATTTTACTAGGACATGAGAGGCTTGATTCTGTCTCTCATACATATGAATTTAGTGCCATCTGAGATTCCCTCGGGTATCCCACCTGATGAACTTGGCCCACCACTTCAGCAAGGTGAAGACCTCTTCTAGTCCTGCTTCGTGTTTGCTGGGCCCATGTAGAGTCTTGGCAATCTTAGGCACCACTTGCCTGTTTTTAGGAAAGTGAGCTGCGCACAAGGTGATGGCTGGAGCGGCTTTTCCCTCATCCAGTATTACACGTAGATAAGCTAAGTGCAGTTTTTTGTATGTGTGTATTTTGCAGTGTGTTTTATTCAAAAGACTGAAGGTGAGATGCAGTTGAGGAAAGTGCTGTGTGACAATAACCTAAACCATCACAGCTGGTTTTGCAGTGAAGAATTCAGAGCTTCTTCTGCTGCTGCATAGGAAGGGGAAAGTAGTACCATCAATGGGGGTTTTTAAATTGTTTTCATGAACAATTGGATAGTAACTGCTTAGACCATTACATCATAACAATGCTGCAACACTCAAACATTGTTTTTAACAAGGGGTCAAGGTATTAATTTTTAATTAGGGAAGACAAAGATTAACAGTTTACAATATTCCTATGTGTTCTTCATTTGGCTAGGCCCTTAGTTAATTATAACCCTAGGGAAAAAACAATATCCCCTCACCCAAAGACCATACCATTATCCCTAATTATTTGCATATTTTATAATATCTACATTCAGGAGGAGATAGAGAACTAAACTGAAACATGGATTCAGTACAAACAAAAATAAGCTTTATTTAAAGAGACAATATTCTCCAATGGCTAGACTCAATCCCATTGACTACTTCCTGTTCTTTAGCCAAAACTCTCATGTCTCCCATAAATCTCGAGCTTTAATTTCTAGTCAAGGTATTAATTAAGCCGGATTGACTTCAAATGTCTATTGAATATGAATTTACATCTGCCTCATATAACAGCTTTGAAAGGACTGGTCCTGTGATCCTCTATCTTCATCAGTTCTTCGGACCTATTACCTGTTCAGAAAAGTATACAAAACTTAGAAGGCACAGGTGGATGCCTCTACAACGGTGTTGATTACTAGCCCAGTTGTCAGGACTCTGCTTCCTGACAGCTCCTCCAGCACAGGTGCTTCTTGATCTATGCTGCTGATGGTCAGGATGGGCAGGTGATTGCTGCTTGGCATCTTTGAACTCCTGATTCTGGGTATCCTTTTTTCTCTTTTTTGCCTCCAACAATCTTGCTCTGTATCTGAATGTTTACTATCCAATCATCTGATTTTTGGCCAGGACTTCAATGGTTCCTTGCTGGCAATTTCCAAGGCTGCAGAAAGCTGCCAAGGGGGTCATTAGCACAAATCCATAAACATCTGCTGTGAGAGGGAGTTTTTTTGCCAAAGATAGTAAAATTTGGAAGGAAGTAAAGCTGCCCCAAAGAAGTCAAGGGAAGCAGCACTTCATCTGTAAATGAAATTAAGCTCTGCTGGGAACAAGGACTTTTCCTTCTGCATTCAGATTGATGGTTCAGCAGTCTGGTGCCTGAGCAATCTCCTGGAAACTGAAGTTGGAGGTATTTGCTTCTGGAAGAAGAAAGATGGGAACTTAATATTCCTTCTGCAAGATGTTAAAGGAAGTACAAGAGCATACATACATACATACTTTACATACTGGTTAGGGTGCAATCATTTATATATGTTGAGGTTTACACAGCTCATCTGCCCATTGCATGCTGCTGAATGTTTGGTGATGATAGCACATAAGTGGTCTGGTAGTGAATTTGATATCTGCCCTTTTCCTCTTTTTCTCCTACCTGATAAATCTGTGTGTGTTGAATGCACACAGGTGCTTGTGTCTAATCCATGAACTATGTGCTAGGGAAGAAAAGGAAGGACTAGACTAATTTCTAAGTAACTGGGATGTCACTCAACTGAGTACCAGATCAGCACTCAAGTGAGCTCCCCCAGGTGAAGGACAAAGGTTTTTATCCACCCACGGAGTACCCAGTGATTTACTGGGAAAGGAAGTGAATTGGAAGAAAAGTCTCTGCAGGTTAAGTATATTCCCTTATAGATGAAGCACAAAATTAAAGATCGTGGGTATCTGGACATGTCCGATGCCCCTCAAACCAGCCTTCTAACTGCATAAGAGATCCTACTCACTTCCAGAGATACAAAGATCATGGAAGAGGTAAGAGAGGACGAGACAAAAATATCTATGATGGAACACTTTGCAGGCACACTGAACAATTTCCTCATTTATTACAAGTGGATGTAACTTCAAGCACAAAGTAATGAGCAATTAAGTGATGTGATCTAGGGGAAAGTTAGCTGGCAAATAATTTTTTTCAAAAAACTAGTTCCAGAAGACAGCATATTAAAATATTTAACTTTATGGATGACCATAGCTGCTGTTTTCTTTCTGTGTAAACAAGTATGATAGGAAACTAGAAAACAGCATCACCTATTTAGAGATATGGTACTTACAGCTGGAATTCTCCACGCAAGATCACTATACTGAAATGGAGGACAGCCCAAATCAAACTTTCCACTCACCTCCAAGTAAGGACATATCAAGTAAATCTTTTGGACTCTCTTGGTTTTTTTGCCAAAGATTATATAGAATAATCTATGTAATTACATTGGATATAACTATATAAGCAAAAATATATTGATTATATAATTATATAGACTACAGAATAATACATAAGAAGAATTGGGCCCTAAAAAATTATGAGAATATTACAGAATTCTTTAAGTTAGTCTCTAGTGAGGGATGGCCTCTCCCTGTGGTATAAAGATTCTACTATCAGTTGTGCACAATTTTGCTGAACTTTCCACCATGGAGAATTGTGAGGAGGTGGGATTTTTTTGCTTGCTCACTGCAAAAACATTTCTGTTGCTTCTAAGAATGAGATTAGGGAAAACACATCACTTTGCCTGTATTGACTGTGACTAGGATTCTTTCACTAAGATGTCCTTATGCTCTCATGGCTGGGAACAGCGATTTGAGGCCTGATGTGGCATTGCAGCGTTTTCTTTCAGGGATGTTTCTTTTGTCATTATTGCACATTAACTGCTCAGATATGGCCCCATTACAAGTCTTTAGAAAATGTCTGTCTTCATATGCTCTTTGCAGAGTTGTCAGGCTGGCTGCTGCCTTGTGAAAGGGCACGTTTACAGTGAGTGTGCTCTAGCTTTTTACAGATGTTCTTCCTGGGTCCTTTGGTACCAAAAATGAGATCAAGCACATCCCTCTCGCCCTATCATGCCCTTCTCATGTAAAAAGGAAAAAAATTCCTGAGTGGAATAAGAAGGAGAAAGAACAAGTCCTAGACTAGGATGGTAAAGAGAAAATGAAATGGGGTAAGGATCTGAAAAGTTAAACTGTCAGGCCTTGGGGAAGACTCAGAGAGTAGGGGAGTCTGGCATTCAGACTGAGGACAGAAAGGATGTCTGAGACTTAGTAATGAATTCAGAGGCAGGACGGAGGAGGGCATTCCACCCACATAACCTGGGAGACTAGAACTAGCGTGTCAGAGGTGAAGGTTAGCATGGGAGGAAGAGGTGTGGAGAGTCTAATAGAGTTGCCTGACATTAGCTAAGCCAGGAGTTTTAAGAAAATATAGTCTGTGTTCAGTGTAACTAAACGGCATCATAAAGTGTATAGAGCCGCATTAAGACTGTGGGAATCTGGAGGTCAAATTATGATGCCATTTTCGTCTTGCTTTATTAGACCAATAGAGAAAGGCTGAGGTTTTGGTTGGTTTGTTTGGTTTTTTCTCTGTGCAACTTTGAAAGAGAATTAATCCTTTTTTTTTTTTTCTGACAAGCATAAAAAGAATTCTGCTCCTCAAAGTGCAAGCATTTATGAGGACTCAGTGCAAGCAAGAGCCTGAAAAGCCTAGGAACATTTGCAGTGCTTGCCTCGGAGCATGTGTTACACCCTGCATGATACTAACCACCTAGAGGACTGGTGTACCACAGCACATGCAGTGATACCCTGCAGTGTGGTCGCTTCTGATATTTATACAGCCTAGAAAACAGAGACTCAAGGGAGAAATGATCACAGAATATAAATACTTTCTGGTAGAATAAGGAGCAATGGCCTGAAACTAAGAGAGGAAACATTTAGACTTGCTATTAGAAAAATGTCCTTAATGGTGAGAGCAATTGGGCAGAAGAGCAGATTACAATGAGAAGAGATCAAGGAACTGCTGCTATTTTAGATTACATTACGCTGAGAATAATAGCAAAAGCCAACAATACCCGTGGAAGTTCACTTTAAGCATTTCATACTTATAACAGGCAGGATTTTTAAATAACAACATACAGTTATTATGGATTCTTTTTCTTCTGATTATTTTTCAAAGCAGTGTATACAATATGTAATGATTGCAACCAAAGAAAATGGATTCGGGGAAAACCATAGGAAACTGAAAAAATGCCCAATGAGGTTCTGAAAATTCTTCACCGGAATGAAGATACAGCACATAGACTCATAGTATTTCTTGGTTACCACTTCTGGAAAACTTAGAACAATACTAAGTACCATGAACTGAACTACCTGAGAGAGCTAAGCCAGTTTGTGACAGGAGAGATGTGTTCAGCAGTGGCCAAATCATGTGCAACCTCACTTTTCCAGTAGCATGAAGCTTTGCAGCTCTGAAACCTGACTGATCTCTCATGATGGATGTGGAGGAGTGGTCATATGGGGAGAAAAAAGACTAGATATGTTGTAGCACCAAAGAATGTGTTCAACAACTTTGCCATTTGAAGCAGGCAGGCCTCAAAAACCTTTGCAATGCTAACAGGTTTTCTCCTGTTTGTGTGCAGTTTATTGCCTCTTGCACATGCTTTTGTCTTGAGTCAGAATCTCGGTCATGCACTAACACTAAATTATGACAGTAGTAATAAAAAAATACTACATAGTTATTACAGTTTTGGCTTACAATATGATTTGATATAAGAGAACTAATTACATTATTTGAAACGAAGAGAGGCAAGCATAATACCCCATGCAAGATGTTGCAGAAACAAAATAATAATCTCATAATGTTGCTTTGTTTCTGATTTTTAATAGCAGGCAACATCTGGAATAAGTAAATGTTATCTAGTTTCACGAAGAATCGGAAAGGCTACATACCAAACCTTTTACAATTGAAAATAATGAATGCCTCTGGAAATATTTTTGAGTTATGATGGAAAGGAAATTTTTATTGTTCTTAGCTACTCATTTGCACTGTTGATATTAAAATTTAAACCATCTTAGCACAAAGTCTCTGAACCAAAAATAAATAATCACTGACTGAGATAAATAGTGAGATGCCTGATTGAATGTAACACTGACAGTGGTATTGGAACGCTTCAAAGCCCCAGCAGATGTTATGGTTCAAAGAGGATGTTCATAAAAATATGTATCTATATATCCCTTTGCAAAGTATTTCTCTCTTTAGGCAGCAACTTAAATCAATTAGTATCCTCTACAAGAATGATGAGGGGAAAGTAACTATGGAAGTTATAAGCTGCAAAGATAGTTCTTGAGCTCAGGATGTATTTTTCAAGAGTAATGTTTCACTGCAGATGTGATGATCCAAAGTGCCTCCTCTTTTTGTTACATGAAATATATGATAGCACAGGTACTTCAACTGTGTGTCACACCAAGCACAGGAGACTTTTATCTAACCTTCACCATCCATTGATTACCTGCCATACATTCTGTGGCCTAAGCTGACCTATTTGTTTTTATAGTTTAGAAATACATTTAGGGCACACATTTTAAAAAATATTTTGGTGTTGTTAAGACTGTATGCTTAACTATTCAATCACAAGTGATATAACAAAACTAGTGAGGATTTCAGCATAACCACACAAAAATAAACTTATAACTGTGTCATGTAGTCTTGGGAGATTAACTGATAAAGAGGCAAAATTAGCTTGTTCTTATCTAGACTGTCCATATTTTTATTTTGAGGAGTAGGGGTTTTTTAATGCCATTTAAAAGATCTGCCCCATTACACTGTGGCTTTGCAATAAAAACTCAGTGTGGGACAGAGGAACAGCTGTGCTATCTCAGAAGTATCTTAGTGAACCTAAAATTGCCTCACACAATTTTTTTTCCCTTTGTCAAAAACTTGGATAATGTGGCTGAACACAGTTTGATTTTTCTTTTAGTTTTCTCAAAGCTCTTAGAAAAATAATTCATGTCTTTCCTTTTACCTGGGGGAACTACTTTTCAAAATACGTATTTAAGTATCCAATTCTCCATCAAAACAATTTTGTCTGTATGCTTTTGATAAACCTAGCTTAGAACCACAAACCGTCATATTTTCCATGATCCAGAAGCGGACTAAGGTAGTATTTACATTTGCAGGGGCAGAGCTCTGCTAACGAGGAGTCAAACCTCTCCTTCATCTTCTCCCTTCTTGCCTTTTCTTTGTACACAAGAATCTGTATGCAGCACTGGTCTGTGAAAGAAGTAAAATACTTTGGTTTGTGCCCTTGCGAAAAAAGGATAAGGAAAAAATGGTCAATCAGCACCTTTTCTTTTGATTCCTTCTTCATAAATAAGCACCCTTACCCCGCAAAGGTAAGGTTTAGACAACATCACAGATGGTGATGGAAGATGGGTGAGAGTTCTCTCTGGCTCATTTACTGGAGCCAAATGCAGCTCTCAGAAGAGAGCTGGTAAGGACCAGATTTCAGACAAAGTGAATAGGTCCACAAAATGTGCCAAAGCACAGGGCAGGTTTTGGTGATAGATAAGAGGGCACAGGTAATATCTGCCTTAACTCTTAAATGTGAGTGACAGAAGTAGTTGAAATACTGGCAATGGTCCATCAGTTACACGGACTGAATCCTATTGGCTCTGTTTAACCTACAGAATTCAAGGAGGAGTGTCTTGGCTACACATCTGAGAAGAGTGGAAGGGTGTAACCTTGTACTCTACAGAGTTGTGTACAGCATAAAATTGAATTATGATAACGTAAACCATAAGAACAAACAATTCTAGCAAAATATTTAGTGTCTTCAGGATGGCAGGACTGCAACTGCAACAAGATGGGTACAGTCCACTGTGGCTTGTGAATGTTACATGAACTCCATCTAGAACAAGATATTTTTAAAATCTTTCCTCATAAAATGGATATGCAGTTTTAAACAAGTTCATTCACAGAGAAAATTTAAGAAAAATATAAGCAAGTATCTGCAGTACACTGAAACTCTAAAATAATAATAGTACAAAGTTCAGCACTGCAAAGCTGTTTCCTGCCTCCTGAGACCCAGACACTGGAGAGCCACTGATTGCCAGATCTGTGCAGCAACATGATGAGACTGGCACTTTGGGGATACATCTCTTTGCTGAACTGCATTAAAAAGAGCAAGGGGGTTGTTTTGATCTTTTAGAGCAATTTTTATTTTTGTCATGTGGCTTTATAATATCAAGATTAACACTTAGAGAGCATATATGTGTGCGTTCATTACTGCCATCATAACAAAAAATAATTCTAAAATATGCTGTTGAAAAACCCCTTTTTTGACTATTTGTGGTATTTTTGCATTACTTTAAAGAAAACCTACTCTTAGAAAAATAAAATCTTAGTTTATGAAAGAAAATGTTTGCACATCATGGAAGAAATCTGCTTTGAACATCCCCAATAATTTTGTTAGTGACAAGGAGAAGCCATAATCTTTGAACAAATGAAATGCAGGAGGCTTTTTCGGTGATGGCTGCTCAGAGCAGCCTAAATTTGCAAGAGCAGCATTCTTCGTCTTCAGTTTCTTAAATCGTCAAGGAAGACTTCAGCACTGCCCTGAAAAAGACAAGAATGCAATATGTTTGGGTTCTTTCTACTTTTTGCCATTTATTGACTAGGAAATCATCAGCTTATGGGAACCCCTTGTTAAGAGATGGGATTACGTGAATGAAAGGCTAGAATCCTCGTGTCCTCTCTCCCTTCTTGAGAGGGTGCAGCCCTGTAGGACTCAAATCTACTGATGGGTCCCATTCGCCCTGAATGCAAAGCACACTTGCTCCAGAGCAATCAGCAGCATAGCGTTTCTAGTCTTGTGGCTGACTGGACAAGACAAATCATGAGTTTAGCTCAGTCTTAACTATTTGTTGAGAGAAGGATCTATGGATAATTTTCCCTGGTTGCTCCTTTTTCAAAGCAGTACAGAATGAGCATTACCTATGCCAATGTGCTCCATGAATCTGAGGCAGGAAAGAAGTGAAAATACCATAATCACCGCTTTGGAAATGCAGTAAGATTTAGACAGAATCATTACTGAAGCTGGAATTTAGCCAGAATGCTGAGTCTGAACGCATTTTCTGTTCCAAATATTGCTGTGGATCCTTTCCTGACTGCATGTGGCCAGAACCTGATTTTTCACATGTGTTACAGCAAGCTGCCATCTCCTTTCATCCTTGTCCTAGATTAAGAATGACATATTACATCCAAATCATAGACCTGCATTATCAACAGCTCATAAAACAGTCTTCAACATAATCAGTGTAAGTAATTTACCAGATAAAAGAATGTTAATAGCAAGTACAGTATAATTTATGTGGACACAAATTGTACCTATCTTTCAGAAGAAGAAAGGCACTGCTGCGTACAAAGAGTGGATCAAGAGCAAGGTCAAGTGTAAGCACTTCTGTTTAACATGCACAGCCTGAAAACAGCAGGAAGAGCTTTCAAAGACAGATGGAAATTATACCAAATAAAGTTATTATAAATAATTGCTGTTTTTACGCTCCTAGTGGGTTTGATATGAGAGGCAGTTATAAATGGAAGACCTATTCTTTAGAAGGCATTTGATGAAGACCTCATTTCATAAAAGGGTTGAAAGTTTACAACTTGTAATACTAGAGGGAAATGGTCATTTTAGTTAGATAAGTTTCTCAGCTAGCGTATGTAGGTGTATATGAAACACTGATACAGGAGATTTTGTTCACAATTCTTGCATCTCAGTTATATATGTCTTAAAAGCAAACACAGGTGAACTTTTGCCTTTGGATTTATGGAGCACCTTCTCTTTCCGAAATTGCCAGTGCCTAAAATGTACTTTGAGTGAACTAGACTGTGAAAATTAAGTATTTCCTTGATGTGTAGTAATCCCAAGGCTTGGGATTTGTTAGCTGCACAAAAGATCACATTTTGCCTATATTTTTCTCTCTCCTCTTTATAACTCTATCTCATAAGGTTTAAGTAGAATATTCAGAACCGTCATGCTATATCTTCATAGTATCTAACAACAAAGCTTCCACTTCTCAGGGAACCTGCTCTTTGCATCATGAAGGGTTTCCCAGATCTAATTCTTCAGCAAGGGAAGAAACCTCAAGCTCTTCACTCTTGTGGTAGAACATGGACTTTCTGAAGCATGGGACAAAATGGCACTTTACTAACTGGCTTTCAGAAGGTTGTTTAGGCGAGACGTAGTTTGATGCAATACGAGGAATGGTTATTAAGAGATGAAACTGCACTATGTGTTGCATGGAGATCACCTCAAAAATGTGTTGTCTATCATTCTGAAAACCTTTATGCTTCAGAGATCAGCTATGCATTCCAGTGGATGGGGGTAGATTTCTCTCTTCTAAACCTCCATATTTTTCAGCAAGGTAAATAAACCTGGAATAAGCTGGCAGACAGATGCCTTTCTGGACAAGATACTAGACAAGGACTGCGGCAAAGTGAATTTTTCACTGGATTTCCCATAGACATTTTTAGTTCATTACTGTTCGGTTCTGGTTCTATGTCTTTATGCTGTGGAAAAATTCCAGCTCCCCCCCCTAAATTTACTTGGGAAAAGTAGGGAATAAATAAGGCCAGATGTGTCACACCGATAGTACCTTGTCAGTACATATCAGTACATTTGCTGCTCGGTATATACTAATTTTCACTCCATTTTCTTCACCTCCTTGAGTCAGCCCTGTGTCCAAAGGCCTGTGTTTCAGGCTTGTGCTTTGGGAGCTTTGCACAGCTGATAACATAACTCATCTGGTCAACTCTCCCGTCTATTCAGACTTTTAGTCATGCTCTGACCAACAGTGAGGGTAAAGTGGTTTTAACAGGTAGGTGAACAAAAAGAGATGTCAGAGCTCTGCGGCATTTCTGATCCCAGAAACATCGCTGGGGATGCTTTAGCTGATGCCTTTTCCTTGAAGTACATGCCACGTCATGTAACAAAGGCAAACTTTCCAAGCTTCATAGACAGAACAGGAATCTCAGCCACAGCACAGCTGGCATATGGATATACACATATATATACACACATATTCACATCTATACTGAACAAAGGTAACTGAATGAAAGTCAGCTATCCACAAAGTCCCCTGGCAGTTAGGTCATGATACAAGCCCTGCTTTTCACTGTCCTCAGTTGTGTTCTTGCCTGAGTTCACTGCGAAAAACCTTTCATGCTGTACCCACTGCAGGGAAGCAAAGAAGGCAGCAGAAAGGCTCCTTGCTGTAAGGAGACAAGAAGCTGACCAAGGTGACTAAGGAGAAATTGAATTTCAAATACTCACACACACCCCATCCACCTCACAGTTAATGATACAATGATTCCATGGGTCTATGAAGCCTAAGGCTACAGGCCCATTCTGAACTCCATCTTTTATGTACCACTGCACCCACACGGTTCAAGTTTCAGAAAGGGCACAAGGATACATTTCTCCTCTCTATCAGTGATGCTTCCATCTCAGCAAAGTCTTCAAAGAAGAATCCTGTAATAAAATCCATTTTTTCTTCTCTTAGAGACCATGTTGCACATTACTAGTAGAAAGGCAAATGCAGTGTAAAACATTCATTTCTATTTTCCAAAAGAAATTTCTTTGGTCTTAAAATAAAGTTACATTTATTTTCTTGAAAATGTCATATAAAATTTTCAGGGTACCATCTCTCCCTTTTTTTTTTTCATACTGACCAACTTGCCTCTTTCCAGAAAGCAAACTGGATGCAACTTGAGACCACACATGCTTCCTAGAAGATCAATATTTAATAGTGATGTGTATAATAATCCACAAATTTCACAGAGAAAAAGGAATAGGCTTATGATCTTAGCAGGACAGTATGAGTCAGTCCTAATCCCAAGTGAATATGCTTGGGGGAAAATCGTTTTAATCTGTATTGCCATACTGCACCAGAAGTCTATGAAATTCTTTTCAAGCACCTCTTTCATGGCTTGCAAACTGATCACTCAGATCTTCCCTTGTTTTAAATGAAAAAAAGAAAGCAAAAAAAAAAAATCAAGAGGATAAGAAAAAATGAGCATATAATCCCCTCCCCAAAAGTCCATTTGCAGCATCAAGAGAAAATACCCTGTCTTGTGACACTGACAGAATTCATAGAAGAGCGTGTGCCTTTTCTTATTTTTTTAAACAGGAAACTTATGGGAGAAGAACAATTCCCTAAGATTCTCACTTTTCTGAAGAGCTTCTTCCTTGACTCTTACCCTGCTTTCCTCTTGCCATCAACCTTCTGACTCAAAGGTGCAATGCACATCTCTCTCTCCCTCTTTCCTCTCTTTTCAGCCTTCAAAAATGAATTAATTAAATTTCCCTGAAGTCTTTACAAGGCATGGGCTCCTTTAGATTCCTTTCATAGAAAATTTATTTGGGAGGTTAGAAAAATCTTTCTTTTTACCAGAAGACTGAAAAATGGCAAGCTTCAGCTGACTGTCCTATCATCCTTACAGTTGTGCATACAGTCTGCTAAAGAAATTCATGCTGTTCATTCCCTTACCTGTTTGTTTCAATCTGGGTTTGTCTGTTGGGTTGTTGCATCTTGCATCTGTAATTTTGGTTATATAATTATTTTCACTAACATCATGGACTATGACTCCATGACTCTATAATCCAAGAAATTAAACCCTGGCAACTTCAATCTAAATGTATTTCAGACCTTAAGTATTATTTTAAAGCAATGGACTAAAAATGGATATAGTCACAGCCAGTTTTTGTGGATAACCTATTTACTCCGCTATATGAAACACATATTTCTTTTCAGTTTTAAGGCTCTTCACAACATTATCTACTTTCAAAAACTACTGTGTTTGCCTACCAGTTCTTCCAGATTTAGATAAGTTAGAATCGGATAAGGATATTGGAAGTTGCAGGTAACTCATGTTTGTTGACTGATTGGTCTTTATCCTAGTACTTTGGAGACAAAATCGATTTTCTTTATCCAGTATTATTGAGGGCAACCCTGGTTTCAGTTCGCTTTGTGGAAGCAAGCTCACCCTTTTTAGTTCTGAAAAGAAGCAATGAATTTTTTTTTTCCATTTATGGGAAATTCCCCAAGGAATGGGAGAAAACAATTGTAATTTATAGAAGTAGACAAAACCCACTGGAATTGTCTGTTGATTAGTAACGAGAAACAATCTCTTAGTGACCAATTATGAGTTGAGCAGGAGCAGACTGCTGCTCAGTGCAGTACTGGGGAAGAAGGTAGAGGAAGGACACAGAAAGAAACAAGACACTGAAAGTGATGAGGTGGGAAAATTATCTCTTCATCTCATGCTGAGTTGATCTGAAAGTAGCTGACATTTTCAATACCAGAAAAAGGGTATAGTAGCAGTCATAAGGCTAAAAATGTGCCAAGGATAACAGCATGAGCTTCTATAAGGCAAAGTGCCCCAACAACCCCATGCAACCCTACAGCCTTTGAGAAGAGTGGCTTGAGAGATGCTCAGCAGAAAGGGGCTTAGGGGTGCTGGCCAACATGAGGCTGAACACGAGCCAGCATTTGCCCAGGTGGCCAAGAAGGCCTATGGCATCAGGAATAGAGTGGTCAGCAGGATGAGGGCAGTGATTGTCCCCCAGTGACTGCCCCCATTGGCAGTGGTGGGGCCACACTTCAAATCCTGTGTCCAGTTCTGGGCCTCTCACTTCAGAAAGGACATTGAGGTGCTGGAGCGTGTCCAGAGAAGGGAAACAGAGCTGGTGAAGGGTCTGGAGCATAAGTCCCGTAAGAAGTAGCTGAGGAAGCCCAGGGTGTTTAGCCTGAAGAAAAAGAGGCTCAGGGGAGACCTTACCACTGTCTATAACTACACAGAAGGAGGTTGTAGTGAAGTGGGGGTTGGCTTCTTCTGCCACGTCTCAAGTGAAAGGACAAGAGGAAAGGGCTCTCAGTTGTGCCAGGGGGGGTTTAAATTAGATATCAGAAAAAAAGTTTTCACTGAAAGTGTGATTAGGCTCTGGAATAATTCACCCAGGGAAGTGGTGGAGTCACTGTCTCTGGAAGTTTTCAAGAGCTGTCTGGATGTGGCACTTGGGGATATGATTTAGGGGTAACTATGGTGTTGTTGGGCTGACAGTCAGACTGGATGACCTTGAAGGTCTCTTCCAACCTTGATGACTCCGTGATTCCATGAAAATAATGTTTCCTATATGGATAAGAGATACAAGAAAAATCTACAAGGTTCAAACTGCTGCTTGGAGTGAAATCAGTATACAAAGAGAAGATGTTTAGTGTAGGTTTTAACAGAAATCAGAGCTGACTGGCTAAAATATCTGAGGAAAAACAGGTTTCAGAAGCAGGTCTGAGGCAAATAAAAAAATTTTTTACTATTAGCCTGAGCTGATGGCTGGGACAGACAGAAAGAGATATCAGAGAAAGAGGAGATATCAAGTAATTTCAGACTTCTGAAGGATATGCTTTACAAGACACTAAGTATTTTGTCACTTATCATCCGGGAATTTTTTTCTTCTTCTACTCCTGTATAGCTGCCAGAACAAAGTCCCCCTTGCCCCCCATGAAGCTTTTGGTCACTATTGTATCAGAAGCTGCAAAAAGAAGTCAGATCCAAGGAAGTCTGATACCAGCAATCACAACTGGATACTTAAATTTACACTTGGGCCTTGTTTATCCTTCCACGTCCTTTTCAGAAACTCTGAAACAACATAAAATTTGTAATCAATCCATGGGTGTATTTTCTTTCAGTTTCAAGAAATAGTTAAAACAGCTGTATTTATTTACTTCAACTATCAACGGCATGGAATTTGAAAAAATAAACCCACCGAGAACACTCAAAAAGAAAAAAGGGTCCTTTGAAAGTGCTGATGTGTTTTGCTGTTAATTTTGCACAACAGATCATGGGAATATTTTATTGGATATTCTTTCATTTTAAGAATAGGTCAGAAGTTGGTAATCCAGCTCAAGAATTTTGAGTCTATGGGGCTTTTTATTCTCCAATTAGAAATAGAAATCTATGATTGAATTTACGTACACTAAGAGCGTGAGAAGAGTACCACAGCAGCTAACTAGAAATTAACAGGCATGGGATTTTGAAATGTATATTGAAGCAATTTTTAAGTTAGAGGTTAACTTAACTGAAGAGATACCGTGAAAAATTACTAGATGGTTCTCAGTGAAAGGTTGTTGTGAAAACACAGTAAAATAATGAACACTGTACTCACAATGTTCTCCTTTTGTTTATTCACAATCAACATTTAATATCTTAAGTGAAAGCATGACTGATATTTGTATCAGAAGTCACCAAAGCCTACCTTTGTTTCTAAACTAATTTTATTTAAGTACTCGAGGATTTGCACTTTTTCTGCCTCTAGTATTGCCAAGCAAATTGGAGAAAATGCCATTTCAGCCAGACTTGTTACTGTCTAGAAGATGTATCTCTAGTAAAATCCAAAATACAACATATACATTATTTTTCTAACGTAATTGGAGAAGACATTGCTTGCATTTTATTCTGAACGACTGACTTGGTGGAATACAGGTGAGGGTGACACAGGACTGGAGTGAGCCCAATGCTGTGGGACGCATATTTTGGTAAGGATGGACAACAAAAGGAGGAATAGAGATTTGGCAGTCCATAAATCCTGCAGGGCTGCAGAGAGTTGACATTTACCAAAGAGAAGACCTTGAAGGAAGGTCTGAAAGAAATGTAACAGCTGGGAGCGCAATTAATTGACAAACACTGAATGTCGAGAATATTAAAAATAAAGTGTATAGAAATAGAATTTTCTTCTAGCTATGTAGACAATAATATTTTTTAATATGTGAGTAGCATTTTGTTTTCAGCATTTTGATAGTATAGTAATATTTTATATGATTATTTTTACTTCTTGTTGCTGCTTTTAAAGTCGTTTATTTTGGTGTATAACTGAATTGCATGCGGCTTCATTGTCTGAAGTGATCTTTTAAAACAAGGATCCTTTCAGAGAAAACGGTGTCTCCAATTTTGTTCTTTCCCAGAGCAAGATAACATTTTGTTACACCCTACTGATATAGATTGAAGATATGAAGGCACTGCTATTAGAACTATTAAAACTGATAACTGCAGCTGGTTTAGCTCCCTCTGTTTTGTATTTGTTTTGCTCCCTTTCTCTGACAGTGTAAGAATTTATTTGGTGTAGTCTTCTGTGCTGCCCTCAGCTCTTCCTATAAACAAAACTATATTCTTTCTGTGTTTCTGTACTTAGGTCTTGCCAGTGATTTTTTTTTTTAAGCCTCTGGGTGTTTTGGACCAATTTACAATTTGATGAAAATTTGAAGACAGGTACCAAGCTGGTTCACCACTGATGAATAAAGTTACACAATTAAAATAGAAATACAAGGAGGTTTGAAGGATAAGATGAGAAAACACCTAATACATAAGTAATGTAAATTTTGTACCATGTAACATTATATGAGGCTTACTGAAACTTTTTCTTTTGTTTTATATTCAATGATTTTAGTATCACTTCCACAGATTTACTCCAGTATAAATGATTTTATAATTTGGCTTTGAGAAGGATAGCAAAGAACGAATTAGCTTCAAACTGCCTTTCATTTTCCCTGTTACTCTAGTCCAGACTGGATACATAATCAGGATTAGGAGGGAGGGAGCACTTAACCTTGAACATTTACAGCAGAAGTAGAATGGTAACAAAAGTATAAATTATTATTAAATGCCCTCTGGGGATATCAGGCAGAACTCATTACAGATAGGTTCTGCACCTGTAGCAGATACACGCAAAAAATGCAAAACAGTTTCCATGCCAGCTCATTCCTAGCCAAACCAAGAGTTCACAAGATCCATAAATCATAGGTTCTGGATCTCTGCCGCTTGTTAGAAAAGTGAAAATTATGCAAAAAAGAAGCACAGAAAGGATGATACAGAAAATTTATTTCAGAGTGGTGCTATATTTACCTATTATCACAAATGTACGTTATCATGATATTTAAGTTACAAATGTTACTTAGCCCGTACTTAATATTGAAATGAATTCCTGAAATGAAAAGCTTTTTACATAAAGCAAAATAACACCTGCCTGAAACGCCTGAATACCAAAATCTGGATCAAAAGCAAGTTTATTCTGTGACCTTTCTGTATTTCTAAATAGGAAAGGAAATATTATTTTCAAAATGCAGGGCCATTTTCTAAAGGCATATTGAAAAGTCAACACATATCATACACCAAAGTCTCAATTTTGCATGATGAAAACTTTTATATAAATGTTTAGAATTTTCTTTAAAAAAACAAAAAAGAGGATTGCATCATAATCTAGGGGCAGAACTGAATGATAATACATGCTACACAATCAAAGATCCTGCACTTAAACGCTTTTACCATTTTATGAAAATAGTGATGCAAAAAGGCAATTAGAGTGATCAAGAAGGTGAAATCATGATAGATTTCCCGCAACTGCCTTAACTGCAAGCTTGAAACATATATTTGAATTAATCAAAACAGCATGTATTTAAAATGATAAATATTCCATTTTGTCACTCTCTTGGCCATTGGTTTACTAAAACACTCATTTTCCTCTTCTTAGAAGGCTTTCTGGTTGAAATCTTCTCTGTACACAGGTAATAGAGAAGTATTTATTTCTTAAAACCTTAAAGTAATCATAAATAAAATAATGCTTTAAAGAATACATGAGACTTAGCAAGAAATCAAGACTCTAAAGGCGTTTATGGTTCCCAATGATTGCCTCATGCTGGGTCCTTTACAAGTCTGACAATAATAAACCTTTCCTTATACGTGCTTGGTCATGTATTTATCTATACATATGGAATTTACAAACACATACACATTATTGACTAATATTAGAGATAGTTACAGGCCAAACAACCTGTTAAATAACCAGAAATATAACCAAATAACCAGAACCAAAGTTCTGCACAGACAAGAAGATTAATCATAGGCTACTAACTTGTGAATGAAGTGATTTCTGTTCAAAAACTGCTCTGCCATGGACTTGAATCAGTTAATAAACTGGAAGCTATAGCTTTCATTCTCTTGACCTCAGTGATCTGCAGTAACTTCCATAGCCACATGAGGATTCTGAATATATAGTTGTTAATATGATTGTTTAAAATTTTAAAGCTGTGAGATGTGCAGAATTGCAGTAACAACAGCCAGGAAAGCACCTAGGACTGGCATAATTTTTACCCTGAACATTTTCAGGGCTGTGTTTGCTTATTCCAACACATAAATTACAGCCATCACTGCAGAGCAGGCAGGAGACAGCGTAACTGTGTAGCCAGCACCTACAAGAGGGAAGTGACCCTTCCCCTCTGTCTGGTACTTGTAGGACCTCATCTGGGTTACCATTCTGAAGTGAGTCTATGAAAGCGTGAGCAAGATGGCCAGGGGGCTGGAGAACATGATGTATCAGGAGAAGTTGAGAGCCCAGCCTGCACAGATTGGAGTAGAAAAAGTTTAAGAAACTTTGCGGCTGGATAAAACTACTTAATGGCATGATACCAAGAAGATGGAGCCCAGACTTTTCTCAGAAATGGATAGTTATGGCCGATCCTGTGTTTCCCAAGTTGGAACACAGGAAATTTTGAGTACTTATTAGCAATTTGATTATCACAAGATAAACACTGCAACAGGTAGACCAGAGAAGTTATGGAAACACTTTGCCGTCCTTCAAGGTGTTCAATACTCTACTGCACATGGCCCTCAACAACCTGATATTAAACATAATGTCTTGGAGCAGGAGCTTGGTCTAGGTGATGTCCAGACATCTCTTTCAATCTAAATTACAATTCTGTGATTCTACTGGTGAACTGATCCTGATTCCAATACCATGAACATTATAAGGATCAACAGAGTTAAAAAGCTAAATAAATATCTTTCCCCTTTTTGGCATTTCCAAGTGTGGCCCTTTAAATGCACAGCAAAGTCTTGTCACATGCCCAGCATAGATATTTTCCCTTCTATTCCTATATAAGCCTTGTGCCTTCTGTGTAACTGTTGTTCCTATCTCCTGGTTCAACTTCGAGAGTTCTGTGTCTGTCAGTGAGTTCAGCATCCAGATAATATGCCTAAAGTCAAAATTCTGCTCAGAAATTTGCACTTGGAAAGCATTGCCAGTGCTCCATAACCTTCACTGCAGCAGATAGGAGCATCCTTCACTGTAAGCTGTGTGTTGTGGTGCCTCCACAATGACCATCCTCCCTTGGTCGAAGGTACACCTCAAGGTACAGCAACACTTCGGTCCAAAGCGTCTGGGTCATAAGAGCAACTCTGTTTAGCAACAGGCATTGAGAAAAAAAGGAAAAAGAATTCTTTCTCCTATTGTGGAAAGTCTT
Source organism: Melanocharis versteri (assembly GCA_013397845.1). Classification (NCBI taxonomy): domain Eukaryota; kingdom Metazoa; phylum Chordata; class Aves; order Passeriformes; family Melanocharitidae; genus Melanocharis; species Melanocharis versteri. The sequence goes on from VZTG01009080.1 coordinate 1,880,761, forward strand.
CTGTATTTGTAATGGCGCTAGGCATTTTGCTCCCCCACAGCACCTGATTTCAGGGGAATACCAACAGATAACTTCCTACAGTAGGTCTGTGAACACATCTATCTTCCAAACCAGTTTTTGCTGGCGGTGACTTGTGTATCAGCCCTGTGAGATCCCACAGACTGGTTCATTGTTCCTGATATCTGACATACAGAATGTCCACTCCCATGTGGCAATACCTGCCTCTGTTTAATGGCAGGAAACCCTCACTAGCAGGTGTGGTACTCCAGAAGCTGAATAGTTACGGAATCACAGAACGGGTCAGGTTGGAAAGGACCATGGGGGCTCATTTGATCCAACCTCCCTGCTCAAGCAGGGCCACCCTAGAGCCCATGGCACCGCACTGCGTCCAAACGGTTCTTGAGCATCTCCACCAAGGGAGACTCCACACCCTCCCTGGGCAATCGCACAGGAAAGAAGTCCTTCCTCATGTTCAGGTGGAACTTCCTGTGCATCGGCTCCTGCCCGTTGCCTCTTGTCGTACAGCTCGGCAGCGGGGAGAGCCCGGCTCCGTCCCGCCCGTTCCCGCCCTGTCTTCCCGCACACAGCGAGGGCCGAGCCCCGCCGGCCCCGCGGAGCCTGAGGGGAGCGCGCGCTCACCC
>VZTG01009080.1:1881494-1948490 GCA_013397845.1 Melanocharis versteri
GGCCCGGCCGCTCCCGCCGCCGGCCCCGCGCCCGCGGGTGCGGCCTTCGCTCGCCCGGCCCCGCCGCCCGCAACTCCGCGCAACTCGGGTCCCTTGCCGGGAGTTCACTTAGGAGCGGGAAGCCCGCGGCGGGGGGCTTGTTTGGGTGTCGTTAGTAAATATGTTGTGAGCTAGTTGTTGGGTGCTAGCACGGAGACCATTCCTGAGTGTGGGAATTAAAATAACTTCAAATTTCCCGAAAGATACAGCAGCTTGGGGAAGACGGTTTTAAGGTCTGACATAAAATTGTTTCCAGGCAGAAACTGAACGTTCATTTGCTTCCCATTATTCTGAATAATTTCTGGGTATACTATTCTTGTGAGCAAGGAAAAACTTTGCTCCATAATTTTGGTATCTCTGTTGGATAGCACTCTTACAATGGATGATGTGATTACACTTACTTGTTCGAGGTTTCTTTCCTCTTCTTTTGGTTCTTATAGAGCATTGGCTGTGGATGCAAGGACTGGAGGGAGCAGTTGTAGCATCTGAAGTAAATGGACTTGCTAAGAACAGAATAATTGGTGCTGTTGTTCTAGTTCAAATACAGTGATAAATCTGTTTCATAATCAATAAAATGTGATAAGTCTGTTTCATAATGAATAAAGTGTATCTGCTTCTTTGTCTGGATGGGATAACTAACAAAAACAGTAGTTTAAAGCTGTGCAAAATAGGTTAGGCCTACATTATGTTGTCTTGATTCTTAAACTAGATAAAGGTTTTTTTATGAACATTCACAAGTTTGTAGGACAGTCTGCCATAGCAGTAGCTTTCCCCATCTCACTAATACTTAAATGTCTGACAGTTTGTAGTACGTTTGTCCTGTTTTGAGGTAGGGCAGTGTTATCATCATTATCGCTATTCCTTAGAGAATTGAATCAGAGAACGCTCTCGCTGAAATTTGTTTCTCAGTAGGTGTTGTGCTTGGGAATAAAGAGGAGGATTAGGTAGGCAAAAGCTTAGTCCAGACTATGAGAGGTACTGGGAGTTCTGTTGTAGGTTAACCAGGAGTGTTTTGGTGATTTGAAAAATGCTGCAGATGTGATGGGTTGAGTCCATAAGTCAGATGGTTACACAGGTTTATTGAAGGTGTGTGTGCAGGTGTCGTTGTGGTTCTTTAGACAAACTGTTTAATCGTGGCTTTATAAACAGATTTGGCAAGCTGTAGGAATTAGCAAGGAACTACCAACTCGTTACAGATTTGCTTCTTGTCCTCTGTCTTTGATCAACATTGCCCTCCAAAGATTGTGGATTACATTCCTTCCAGTTTCAATGGCATCTTTCAGAGTTATGGTCTTTCATAGTCTGTGTATTTAAATTTCTGATCCTCCACAAAAGCGATGATTTATGTTTTTCATTACTTTTGTGCAACTTCTTGTAGGTAGATAAAAGCTCTAAAAATTGACAGGCTCATTTATTGCATTTCTTCATTTTTTTATTGCTTGATTAATAAATAGCTTATTTGAGCTCTGAGAATTAGAATACTTACACCAGCCTCTTCACTCACTTTATTGGTTTTATTTTTCTTAATGTGAGTTGAGTAGGTTGGTCATTCTCCTTCAAGAATACCTTATCTTGGATTTGTGAGAGCACCTCTGGAAGGTCTCCTATTGGACCTGTAATGGGAATGTTTGTGTAGTCTACCAGACTGTCTTGTGTAGAGTCAAAGAGGAAATGCGGCAGTCCAGATAGCCGAATTACAACTTGTAAGTCTTATGGCTCTAAGCTTGTAATTGAACTACAGCTTCTGTGTCTTTATGAATGATTCATCCTGCTTTTCTAATCTTTATCTTCAGCACAGACTCAGAAGAAACCTTGCGTTCCTGCGGAAACTGCAGCAAAGGTCCTGATGTCAGATACTTAAGAGAGTGTTGAAGTGAAATCACTGAGGTCTCTGATATGCAGAAACCTATCATGTGCATGTATGCTTGAGCATTTTGGCTAAAAGGCTGTAATGCGTATCTCTGAAGATGTCTAGAAACAAACGCCTATTAAAATACACTAGAGCTGGTGTGTCGGGTTTAATCCAGTGCTGTTGTTTCTGGGCCTTCAAGAGTCTTTGGCTTGCTGTGACTTATTTCTTCAGTGAAGAATTTACAGTCTTTTGGAAATCTTATACACACATCCTTAACTTAAGTGTGGTAGTGTTTTTAAGTCCAATTAACTGTCCTGCTGCTGTGCAACATCAGTTAATGCAATTCATCAGTTGCTAACCTTTATTGGCCTCGCAGCTCATTTGTAGGATGACTTCTTTTGCTTGAGTTAAGCAGTCTGTAGGAGTCTTTGCCAGTGTTGCTATAGTTCACTTTGCAGTGAGGACAAAGACTTCCATAGTCAGTGTTTGTCCATAGTGCACTTTGTGCTTTTGAGATTTATTTGGACAGACAGTGCCTATTTTAAAGCTCGAATATGTTTTCACACACACACACACCTAAAGGAACTTTGATAATACGCACACTTCTGTATAAAATTGTAGCTAGCTAAGAATCATGAAATGTCCTGGGATGTGCTTTACATATAAATAAAAATGACAAGATTAATGTATTTTATATATTCATACTGTATATGTTAAGGCCTGTTTGAAAAAAATTAAAAACCCATATTAAATGTTACTTATGGTTCAATGAACACATGCATCCTGTTCTGCTTTTATTTCTGATGTTTAAGGGCAACTTATTACTTTCGCAGTAGAAATTCAGTTTTTATATTTTCTGTCATCTTTCCCTACTTCACATGGACAGAGAACTGTTCATGTGCTGCCATTAGCAATTAGGGAAATCTGTCTTGGAGGAAGAAGTCGTTCACCTTAAAATTAATTTGAAAAATCCTTGCCGTTGTTTAGTATATTCAGCTTGCATAGTTGTAAAAAGGCTTGGGGGAAATAGCTGATTGGTTCAGCACTTGTTTCAGCACCCTGTCCTTCAGCTTGAAGGTTGTTATCTACAGGAAAAATAGCTGCTGCTTTTTGTTTACATGGTGAGGGACAAAGAGGACCAGAGAACATTCAGGTTCACCTTAAATGTGCAGTGAGGCTTGTTCTCATCTGTTGGACCTGTGTTTGTCATCATCAACCCCAGAGTAATAAACTGCTGGACACAGGAAGGAAGTTGACTGTGCTGTGCCTGTGTGGTCGTGTGAGGCTGATGGCAGGAAAACAAGAAGCCTGGTGGAATTTTGAAGCTGATAAGGAACTAAACAGTAGTCAACCATCATTTATCCATAAACAAAATACCTGTTTTATTCAGGTGTTCTGTGCTTGCTGCTGTCAGTGTATGCTTGTATTGTAATACAGTGTATTTGGCCTAATAGGGCTGAGGTGAGAGGTGTTGGAACTCCTGAGCTGGTACCAGAAAATCACATCTTACCAGCTCTCCCTTATGTGACATAAATTCACTTGCACTCCAGATATTCGCAAAGGTGATGTCATGAAAGGTACCCAGTCACTGGAAGGAAATCTCTTGCATGATTATTCATGGAATGGGCCACAGTAGTGTATTTATGAATGGCACAACTGGATATGTTAGGTGGCTGTGGCAGGGCAAGTTGTGGAACAGATCAGCTGCTGTTGCTTGTCTCTGCAGTTTGCCTCTGATGAAGCAACTGTTTTAAGGCAACTGACTATACTCTTAATTTTAAATTCTTTTATGTCATTAGTGAGTAAGAAAAGGAAAAAGAACCAAATAATAGGATAATATGTCATTTGCACAGGTAAATGCGGGACACTTGTTGCTTAACAATTGGTGAACTCTAGCTTATTTAATGTGAAGTATGTATAATAGAAAAAATGAAATGTATTCCAGACAAAAGGGAATGGAAGTCTGCAGAACTTGGAAGTTCAGTGAGAATTCACACGATTCCCTGATACTTACAAATCTCAAACCAGTTTTTGTAGTACACAGAAAATAAGATGATTTAATGTCGTAATACTGTTCTAATGCTTTTCATTTGAATGAAGGCTGTTCCCAGCAATCCTGTAGTCCTTATGGTTATGATTTCTCAGGGTGTTTGGCTGGGTTATGCAGCAAACCACCAAAAAAGAGGTAAAAATGTCAACAGATAATACTTTAGGTGTGTACTGTAATTCTGTGGGGTTTTTTTCATTTCTGATTTAGTCTGATGTGAGCTTTGTTAAAATACCTTGATTCCTGCTGCCTCTCCGTTGTTTGTTAGAATTGTGTCCTAACTCTAAACTACAATGTGATTTTCATAGTCTTGATGTTATTCTTCATATTCCAGTGGTTTTTGATATTTCATGTGTAATAACTAAGAATAATGTCTCCAAATGACTAAAAATGTTATTTGATGAGGCCATGTAACAATCAGAGCTTTTAGGACCTGACATCTCTTGAAGACTGGTGTTTACAGAAAGTTCATTACTTATGTTGCTATAACTGTGGGTCTGGAAAGCCTTGCAGAATGTCCACAATTGTTAAAAAAACCCAAATATTGATACGTATCAGTGGAGTTTACCCATTGAATGGGCTATATGCAGTGATATTTGGTATTTTGTACAGTTTTCTGAGATGCTGCTAGTTCCTATGAATCTCCTTCCCTGGGTATTTCTGAATGTTTAAAACAAAAGTTCTTACAATATCTGGGCAGAGTTTTACAGGTTTCAATTTCATCTTCTCCCCCACACACCTGTTAATTGAATGGCTCTACATATTTCATCCTGAAAATGAGCTTGAAAATGATGGATGAAGCTGAATGACTGACAATATTGGCATTAATTTGAATTTTAATATAGCTTCTGTGATAAAACATTCCGAAGATGGAACCGAATTTATTTTTGAACATCTGTGTTTTAAAACTGCTGTTGCAAAGTGACAGTAACTTCTTCAAACATCTGGTGTTTGACCAGAAGCAATAACTTGTTAAGTCCAGGAACATAAACTGTAAATATCTATGTTACTTTTTTTTTTTTGGTAGAAATAGCATTGTTAATGCTATTCATTCTGCTGCTCTGGACATGATCACAGAAACTCCTGGAAGTTAAGCAGCTGTGGGAGTGGGTACTGCTTGTTAATTCCCTATATGTGTACTGGCACACCCGCACTTCCTTGTGGGCAAAACTCCTCATGTCATCCTGGTTCCTGTGGTGCTTTGTTTAAATCAGAGCTCCTGTCTTGTGTTGTGTTTTCTCTGTGACGAGCGAACAGGAATGGCAGCAAAATGGATGCACCATTACAGCTGAGTCTCACCTGCTCTCTGTAGGTTAGAAGTCTTTGCTGGAGGTAGTGACTCAAAGTGAGATGTATCAGTAGTTACTGTGATACCAAAAGTTGCAAATGTTACAGGTTCAGCTGATACTTGCTAGAAATGTCTTGAACTCTGAACAGCTAAATGTGTTATTCCTGGTATTTCAGGCTACCGGTGCTGATATGTAGATATTGTAGTGTATTGGGAATGAGAACACATTAAATTACACAGCTGTATGTTATGCTGATATATTCAAACATATATATATTCATTCCAATACACCTCTGTCTTTTGTTTTAGCAGTAGGAGGAAAGGATCAAATGCAGTGTAAAGAAATCTCACTAGAATAGTCCTTAGGAGAGTTGTCTGTACTGTTATGCCATTCTTACAAAGTGGATCAATCATGTATGTCCTTTTGTTCTTTTCCAGGAGAACTCTTGCCCCTCCCTTTTTTATAGACTTCGCCTGAAATTCAAAGTGTTTGTTTTTCATTAAAAAAAATTCAACACTGTGGTCACTGTCTTGCAGGACATACTGCCCTTTGTCATTAGCCTTTCCTGGATTGTGGTTTTGGACAGAGATTCGCCCCTGTTATTTGGAACTGTCACTGAGTGGCTTTTAGGCTTAGTCTTAGATCCCATCTCTGAATTCTGTTTCCTCCAACAGGGTTGTTTGCGTGGCAGCTTTGTACTTGGGATGCTGTATTTGTGTAACAGTGGTTGGGTTGGGTCTGTTTTCAAGATCTCAAGTTATGGAGTAGAAAAATGAGTAGTTCATGTATTCATATTCCTGGACTGTCTTTTGCTTTCTTTGCTGAAGACTTTATTTATAGGTTAATACTGCTGGTTGGGACTGACTCCTGATTTAGGTGGATTCTGAGACTTCTGCCTGGGACAAAGGTCCAAGGAGTTTGATGTATAAGTTTTGAAAAATAGCCTTGCCATATGTTAATATTTTCAGACCTTTTATGCAGTGTGTGTTGTCATTGTTAAGTCTGGGGCTTTTACTTTTCAGAGCAAAGTTTAATGATTTAATGATGCAGGTAACCATATGACATGCACATAAAGTTGCTCACATTAGCAACTGCAAAATAATTTTACAAACAATGGCACTTTCACTGGCATCATACCTGAGAAGTAGTTTGCCATATTTTATCTGCAGACACGAATTTAGATGACATAGGAACTTTAGGTGATTTTAGTAAAAAAGTGATTTTTAGTTGCAGTTCTTTGACTTGACGTTATGTAGAACTGTGCATTTGGAAAGTGTTGCCTTTATGATTTTCTTTTCACTAGTAATGCCCTTTGACACCAAGATAGGTTTACAGGCAGTCATAATTTTTAGCACAGTTATTCTTACAGTAATTATCCTGATCTGAAGCATTTTAATCATTAGGCAAAAAAAATGTTTGAGAACTTCAAATTAGTATTGCAGATATTACTATTGTTTGCATAAGCACAAGTGGCTGCATGTTTAAGCTATTATTTTTGCATGCCTTCTTGGTTTGTATCTATGATATCTAAATACAGTGATTTGTATTGCTTGGGCAGGCATTTGGATTGCTAAGAACAGGGGGAGAAAACGATTGGGCTACAATGTCAATAACAATACCCAGTGACAGTGATAAAATGCCCCCATTGTTCTGATCAATGACATACCCTACTAATTAAAAATAGGGTTCTGGTGAATGTAGATGATGTTTCCTAAGGTCCTGCTGTGTATTTAGGTATTTCTGGTATCTATTTGTTAAATACAGAGACTCACTCGTCTTGTCATGGGTTGAAAAAGATCTTGTATTAAGGTATGCATAGAGCTTTGTAAGGTGAGCAAGGGGTAATAAGGATGGGTGCCTTTTTCATTGAGGCTTCGTTACACAGATCTTCTCAACTTGCTTCCCCTGTATATTGTTTTAGTAAGAAAGTGTGATGTATGAGGGAGAGAAGGCAAATAGCATTCAGAATACTTGATTTTTGTAGGTGTCTGGTGGAACCTGTAGTTTTAGTATCTGTTTTAAGCAATTTTTTAAAAGCTACTGATGAAAGGGAGCTGCTATGGTAATAACTTGGTATTATGTTTGTAGACCTTTATTTTAACAGATATAAGGGTTTTTCCTTTAGCTCTGCAAGGCTGAGATACCAGCTTTTTGTTTGTTTGGGGGTTTTTGTTTGGCTTTTTTGTTTATTTTGTTTGCTTGGGTTTTTTTGGGTTTTTTTGTTTGGTTGGTTTTGGAGTGGGGTTTTTGTTGTTGTTTCTTGGTGTGGTTTTTTTTTTGGTTTTTTGTTTTTTTGTAGTAGTAGTTCAACAATGCTGCTTTGTGGTTTACCAGATTATCTCTCTATATCATTTGGGGCCAGGGGGGCAATGGTTTGTTTGGTCTCACTCATCTCAGTGATGCAGTCAGTAATAAACTTGCCTGCATACAGCAGAAGTACTTTTTCCATCTATTTTGTTGTCCAGTGGATAAACATGCACTATGGCAAGAATGTTGTATTAAGTTTTTAAAAATCCTGGTTCAGCTCTACAAATATCCAGCCTCCTTAAAAGCCATCCAAATGTATTTTCCCTTTTTTTTTTTTTTTTTTTAGTACTAACTGTGGTTACTCCATGAAAATTTGTAATAGCGTTATTTTGTGTGAGTGTCTGATTTTTTTTTTAGGTCAGGACCTGCATTTGGAGACTTCCCAAATAACACTGATTGGGGGTGTACTTGCATTAGAGGCAGAGCTGAAGTTGCATAGGGACAGAGAGCAGCAAGTTCTAATCTTAAAAACTTCTGAAATAGCTTTTCTGTGTTTTTTAGGAAGAGGTTGAAGGAAATTCTTTAAGTTTCATGAATTTAGCTGTAGAAGATTTTTCCATTTTCAATTTCTGTTGTAATCTAGGAACAGCATGATTGCTTTGTAGTTTAACAGAATTTACTGCTGTGTGAAGCATAGAGGTGTTTGAAATTAGAGGAAAAATGTAACTTCTAATTCTTAGAAATGCAAATGTAATATTTGAGGAAAATAAGTGTTTATAATTTGATTTTTCTTAGGTAATTTTCTAGCAAAGCAATTTGTTTTATGGATTCACTGGTGGTTTTATTAAGAGGAAGGGTTACATGAAAATACATTGTATAGTTATAAACATGGTTATGGATGAATGCGCCTTTCTTAATAAAATTTATGCAACTGCAGTTTCCAGGGAATTTTTTCTTTGTTACAGGACATGATCTGAACAGTTTTGTCAGTGATACAGGCAGTCTACAGCAGTTGCTGATTTGGTGGTTCCTCCTTTAAGAAACAATTGCTGCTCTTTGTATGGATATGCTTATCACTTTCTTCATTTTTTTCTCCTACTGCTTCTGTACAATTTGGCAGATTCCTCCTTTATCCTCAGACTTGGAAAGTGCTCGCATAGGTTGGAGGTAGAGCAGGATATGAGTGAGACAGATTGTGCAGCTTACTCTGTCCTCTGCCTGTGATGGGAAGCAGAGGGAGTCCTGTGGCTGCCACAGCCACTCAGCCAAATCACCAGCTCTCAGCAGGATGAGACATGGTCACAGCGTTGGGTGGCAGTAGCTTGACTGGTCTTTCTCAGCTTTTTTACTCAAGACTTTTTCCACTGCAGCCTCTCTTCTGTGCTACTCTGCATCCCACAGCCATCTCCTGGGTCCAACTCATGCATAGACTCGTGACCGTGCCTTGCGTTTTCCTCCCTCACTAGGTTTGAGAAATACTGCTCTAAGACATCAGCTTTGTTTTTCCTTCTTGTGAAGGATGGTCTATAGCCGAAGTGATAGGTGATGAGGAACAAATATTTATGCAGTATCTGACATAGTGCTTATATTCCTACCTGAGTCTTTTAATCAAGCAGATAAAAAACCCTCTTCATAAATACTGCTTCTGCATTTGTTGAGTGAGTAAAACCAGAAGAGCATGCAGTCACAATTGCCCTATGTCTTGCACCTTCCTGCTGCACCCTTGGATATTGCTCTTTTGGAGTAATGGAAAGCTGGCAGAAAACACAGAAATTATTTTGGATCTAAATAGGTAGCCAAGTTAGGTTTAAATAACTTAGAATGGCTTCCATTACCTATTGTGGTACCTATGAAACTCTGCAGCCACATCTACTCTGGCAGACAGCCATTGAAGTGGAATGACGTAGGTGCATGTGACTTGAGGCATCATTTTCACAGCAGATACTTATATTAAAATTTCACTTAAAAGTATTTATTGTATATGGCTTCCTTTCAGTTAAATATGTTAAATGATATTCCTAATAGTAGTCAGATTTTGTGGAAAGTTGTTTAATATTAATGTTCCTTTTTTCTTAGGAAACCATATTTTGTCAAGATAGTTTTCTTTATACCTGATTTAGTGGCAGTCATGCTGAGAGTTTTGATGTCTTCACTCTGGCTTCTTTATTCATGTTGCTTTCAGTGCTTCCCTATTTTAATACAAGTTTCTAGGATTATACTTAATTGATTTGTCACTCAAGGAAAATCAGCACTTCAAGCAATTAAGTGCAGCAAAATACTAGGTAACAAAGACACAAAGATTTTTCTCCTCATCCTAGTTATGAAAAATCCATTATTCATTATCTTACTGTTTTTAAATACTGAAGTACAATTTTCCAACACAATAGCAAAATTGCTTTTGAAACAGAATAAATTGCTTGCTAGTTCAGAGGCTGTATTTTGAAGCTGGGCTTACCAAACATGATGGTGCTTATGCTCTTTATCTTCGCTACTTGGTGAAGCTCCATATTTGAAAGTGCAAACCTAGATACCGATTGTTGGAAAAAACCTGTCTTTACTATAATGGTAAACAAATCTTAAAGAAATTATGGTTAGAATATCAATGTATTCCACAAAAATTACCACATTTACAAAATAGATTTAAATATGAAGCATGTCTGTGAATGTTTCTCCATCAAATCTCCCCTGATTCTCTTGCATTTTTGTGTTCCTTTGAGAAAGATTTTACCATGTTTACTGTGTTTCTGTTGTTTGTAAGAGATACTATTTTTCAAATCAGACGCTTGTTAACTTTGTATGTAAGTAAAAGGGATGTGTTACTTTGTGATATCTTGTACACTTCATTACAGCTGGCAGACTGTCATCTCACTGGGTGGTGTTAAAATACACCATTAATTGGATGTCCAAGAGCAAAACACAATGCAACATAAAGCTCTCTTTTAAAACCGTGATAATGTAATTTACAAATTTAATTAGAAAATATTATAAAAGCATTGAACAGGAATATGTTCAAACACAGGCCTGTCTTACTGGCAGTCTAAGAATAAAGTAATACCTTGAGTTTTTTCTAAGCAATAGTTTTATTACCTAGTGTTGATCTAGTCAGAGAGCAATCAATGTAATTGAGTATAATATGGATGTTAACCTGTAATAACTCCTGTGTTTTGTGAAGAGAATTTTTTGTATCATTTTTTCTTAATGTCCATTACTAATAATAGTAAGAGAAAACATATTGCTAGATTCTCATATTAAACTAAACATCGGATACAGCTTTTTGCAAACAACATTATGAAGATCATGTTTTTCATTTTTGTTTTAAACTTTTTTTTTAAGTGGATGCTATTAGCAAAAATTTGGAAAGCATTTTCCATGCCATATTCTCACATAACTCTCTGGGAACTCATAACTTTTAACATTAGCACAGTTTATTTTAGTTTGAAACTTTGGTTGTGTTTTCTGCAGTGTGGTAGTGCTTTTACACCATTTGAAACTGATGAAGATTTCTTGTCACAAGGCCTAGTGTACTTAAGGTTCCAATATTCAGTTGACTTGCAGCTGGGTGTGGGAGATGGTTTTTATTATTATTATTCCTAGTTATGCAATATTTTCTAATCTGGTGTAAACATATTGTTAACATCCCTTAATGGTGTTCCATACCAAGTGATTCCAAGGAGGTGTGGAAATCAGGGTATCACCTGCCAAAGAAAGAAGGGAATGTCTAGCTCAAGACTTGTTAAACAGTAGTGAATTGGGGGCTTTTTGTTCCCCTTCCTTGTTAGAGTTTGCTTCTTCATATTAGAAATCTAATATTCAACCCCTCCCTTCTCTCCTTCCCTTTACTGGCATCAAAAAAGGTTAATAACTGCTTTAATATGTATTCTTGTGTACAATAATGCTCAACACAGGAAATCAAGGGGGAAAGGAAATGGTTTCAGGGTTTTGTATTAAATATATAGTGAGTTGAAAAAATGCAAGCCCAGTGATGGTGCCTTTTTGTGCTTACCCCTTGTGTTTGTAATACTGCTTTTCTAAAAAAATACCGGGTTTGTCTATCAAGACTTTGGACTGAATACTGTTCAGGGTCCTGCTCAATGTCAGCAGAACTTCCTCCTGCTCAAGCAAGGCCACAGAGAGCTGCTTGCCCAGGATCGTGTCCAGGCAGGTTTTAAATGTCTCAAAAGATGGAGATGCCACAATCTCCCTGGACAGCTCATGCCCGTGCTCAGTCATCCTCATGTTAAAAGTGTTTCCTGATGTTGAGATGGCACCTTCTGTGTTTCAGTTTGTGCCCATTGCCTCTAGTCCTGTCACTGGGCACTGCTAAAGACAGCCTGGCTCAGTCATCTTTGCAACCTCCTAGATCCTGCCTATGCCTTGACTTCTCCAGGCTGAGCAGTCCCAGCTCTCTCATTCTCTCCTAGCAGGAGAGATGCTTCAGTCCCTTCATCATCATCGTGGCACTTCATTGGACTCTATTCAGCATGGCCATGTCTCTCCTGCAGTGGACACTGTTCCAGGTGTGGTGTCCCCAGTGCTGAGCTGAGGAGAAGGATTTCTTCCCTTGGTGTCTGGCTGCACTTTGCCTGATGCAGCACAGGATGCTGGTACCTTTCTTTGCAGCGAGGGCACAGTGCTGGCTTACGGTCAATTTGGCGTCCACCAGGATCCTCAAATTCTTTGCTGCCAGGCTCCTTCCCTGGAGTAGCCCCCAGCATATAGTGGTGAGTGAGGTTGTTCAGGTGCATGACTTTGCAGTTCTTCTTGCTGAGCCTCCTGAGGTTCCCATCAACCTATTTCTCCAGCCTGTCATGTTTGCACTGGATAGTGGCGTGTTCATCTGGCCTGTTGTCACTCCTTCCAGTTTCGTGTCATCTGCAAACTTGCTGAGGGTGTGTTTTGCCCCATCTTCCACATCGTCAGTGAAGATGCTAAACAGGACTGGAGCCAGTATGGATCTCTGGGGTACACTGACTTAGTGTAGTGACCTCCAACTAAACTTTGTGCCACTGACCACTACCCTCTGGACCTGGCCATTACGACAGAATTCAATCCATCTCACTGTCTGCTCATCCAGCTACTACAGCAGCAGCTTGTCTATGAGAATTTTATAGGAGACAGTGTCTAAGACCTTACTGAAGTCCAAGCAGACACTATCCACTGCTCTTGCCTCATCTACCAGGTCAGTTATTTAATCTTACAAATTTGTTAGGTTGGTCAAGTCGGACTTCGCCTTGGTGAAGCCATGCTGGCTACTCCTGATGATTTTCTCATCCTTTTTTGGAAAAGATTTCCAAAGATGAGCTGCTCTACCACATTCCCAGGGATTGTGGTGAGACTGGAAGGTCTGGGCAGGTTCCCTGGGTCCTCTTTCGTGTCCTTCTTGAAAGTAGGAGTGGCATTTGCTTTCCTCTAATCTTTAGTCGCTTCTCCCAATTGCCATGATTGATCAAAGATTATTGAAAGTGACCTTGCAATGACGTCTGACAGGTTCCTCAGCACTTGTGGGTGCATCATATCAGGGCCCACAGGTTTTTTTATATTCTTATGAATAAATATATATAATACAATACTAATAATATATTATATGTATTTTATTACTTATTATATACATATATTATGTATGTAATATTATACTACATAAAATTGTTTATATATATATATACACGCGCATTCATATTCCGTTTGCTTAAGCGTTGCCTGACACATCTTCCGTGCTTTAGGCTTTCTTCCTGCTCTCTGAGACCTGGAGCTCCTGGAAGTCAGTCTTGCTAATCAAGACTGAAGCAAAGGCGGCATCCAGTACCTCAGCCTTTTCCATGTCCTGTGTAGCTATATCCCCTGTTTTATTCAGTAATGAGCTCACATTTTCCCTAGTCTTCCTTAACTTGCCTATGTACTTAAAAACTTCTTGTCTTTGACATCCCCAGCTGGATTCAATCACATTTGGCTATAGCTTTCCCAGCTTTGTCCCTGGAAGCTTGGACAATGTTTTTGTATTTCCCCAGGTTACCTGTCCTTATTTCTACCCTCTGTGCACTACATTTTTGTGTCCAGGTTTGGACAGCTCTTTGTTTGTCCAGTCAGGGCCATCCCATTGGATGGCAATCTCTTGAACTTGAAGTAGCTTGATCCTTGAATACTAACCAGCTTTTTTGGGCCCTTCTTCTCCCCAAGGCCTTATTCCATGGGACTCTTTCAAGTGCTTCTTGAAAAGGCCGAATCCATTCTGAATTCCAGGGTTGTCAGCTTGCTTGTCACCTTCCTCCCTGCTCTCAGGGTCTTGAAGTTCACCATCTTATGATCACTGCAGTCAGGGCTGTGTTGACCTTCACATCCCCACTGGGCCCCTCCTTGCTTGGTGAGTATGAGGTTCAGCAGAGCATCTTGTCTCATGGGCTCCTCCCAAGTAATTAGAGGAGGAAGTTGATGTTGAAGTGCTGCAGGACCCTCCAGGATTGCCTAGGTCCTTTTGTGTTGTTCCTCCAGCAGATACCAGGATGGTGGAAGTTCCCCGTGAAGACCAGGGCTTGAAAATGTGAAGCTGCTCCTCTCTGTCTGTAAAGGGCCTCACCCGCATGCACTTCCTGTTCAGGTGGTCTCTAGCAGACACCTATTAAAATGTTGCATTTACCTGGTCTCTCTTTGCAGTTAACCCAGAAGCTCCCAGTTGCCTCCTCATCCATCCCTTGCCAGAGCTCCATGCATTCCAGCTGCTCGCTCACATAAAGGGAATGAATTTCCAGTTTTGTTATTTTCTATTTTCATATGGTTTGGGTTTAGGTTGCTGTGGAGAAAATGGGACAGTCCCAGGATTCACCTTGTAAAGAGATGACTTTAAATACAGCTTCATAAAAATTAAACTTACTAATTCTGAGTAACAGTGCATCTTCTTTCAGTCATCTTCCCAAAGGTATAGAAGTATGAAATGAGTAAGTTAGTCAATTTGCATTCACTTAGGGGAATTTTCTTACTGAATATTCCAGTCTTTTGTCTTATCTTAAAAAGCATTCCAGAAATGTAAAATTAGAGTGGATAATAGTTTCTGGGGAGGAAAGGACCACTGTTGACTTAATGTTGTTTCCAGGGGTCCCAGAGATAAATCTTCTTGACTCACTGAATGTTTTTGTGTAGAATTATAAGAGTAACTGTAATCTTCTTGTAATTATAACCAAGATACTGATGAGTGGTGTAGAAAGTGAGGCTCAAAGGTCTGCATACACAAGAAAAGACATCAGGAAAGCAGGCTGAAGAAGGACAGTGGAAATATAAAGTCTGTACTTCCATGAAAACTCAGTCACTTGGGTCTGCTATAAGCTTTGCGAAGTAACTTCTGTTTAACAGAATCTTACAAAGAATCCTTTAAAAAGTAGGAAGTTGCAACTTGGTATGCACAGAGTATATAAAAAATAAGAATTTCCCTGGAATTATTTATACTGTGATTGACAATGATTGCAGGCCTTTTTGCTGTATTACGCAATTTTAACTAAAATCAGAATATCTTGTTAATGTGTTAACAAAAATGCATGAGATGCTTAGATGATAGTATCTCCCTAATAAAATTCCATATGGCAAAAATAAACTTGTTACTTTAGGAGATTCTCAGTAATAAAAAGTGATGTATTGGCTATTTATTTAGTGCTTTTATTTCATTTTGCCAGGTACCAAGTGGAAGATGAGTCCTCTCATTTGGATGAAATGCCACTAATGATGTCAGAAGAAGGCTTTGAAAATGATGAGAGTGATTACCATACTCTACCAAGAGCCAGAATTTCTCAGAGAAGAAGAGGCTTAGAATGGTTTATCTGTGGCGGCTGGAAGTTCCTTTGCACTAGGTTTGTCACATAGTAGTACTTTTAATTGATGTTTTTTAGCAAATTCAATAAATAGTAACTTTGTATTGTGTAATGTCGGCAGAGTACAGAACAGTGAATAATTTGCTTGTCATGAATCTTTTGATTTGTTTACCTGCATTTTCCCTACTAGGACGTTGCCAGCTGTTACAAGCAGTTCTGCAGAGCTGATGCTGTTGTGCTTCTCCTGTCTGCCTGACTTGCAGGAGAGATCATGAACTAAACGTAGTTTAGGTCCATAACATAGCATATAATCCTGGTTCTCACTTCTACTCAAAACCACATTAGGGTAGAAGGGTTAAATATTTTACTTTTCCAGATATTTGTGTGTTAAGTTTACAATAGATATTAATTTCTTGATGTTGCTGTAAGTAAAAAGCAAATTCATCAACTAATGATTTGTTTGCCATTTAACTTTAAAGGTTAAAGTATTAATATAACTGGTGGTCTTGAAGTGAATTACAACCGGAATTAGCTCTTGTGATTTGGTTCTTATTTAGAAACTTTCTGTGCCAAACTCTGCTCTATCCAAATACCTTGGATTAGTAATTTTCTAATGAATTTTTAGCAAAACTTCTAAATAGAGAAAATGCTGTTAGGATTATTAAGGATCTTCCTTTTTGTTTAATTTGTGATGGTAAACTGAGAACCAGTCAAACGAAGTGAGTGGAGCATTTTCAGTGAATTTAAACGACAAATGCTTTTTTTGGTAGATGTTTTTAGAACTGATTTAGATAGAAGTCTTCACAGCTGGTTTTAATGGCGCTTTAAGAGGCCTGTTGTTTTACCTGAGCAAAGCTGTGTTTGTACACCTTCAGTTTTTTGAAATAATTGTTACAAAGCTTTATAAAACATAATTGTGTTGATTTGTTTTATATAATAATTTAACAAAAACTCATGGTTTATTAATTTTATTATAGGGATTAAGTGTTTGGAAGGTAGAAGGAGGGAAGTAAGGTAGAAAAGTTTACAGGAGTAGTGTTTGTTTGTACAAATGGGTTTCGGAAGCAGTTTCTGGTACAGACTCACATTGTAGTTGTTAAAAAAAACATTTTTAAGTATTTAAAGAAGTTGTTAATCTTTTGGAGGTGTCTTGAAATTGAGATACCTTTCAAACAATATACTTTTATTTGAGTTCAATTCTGTAAGTATTAGTGATTATTAGTTACTGTGGTTATATTCCTGTAAGTTCCATGAAAACAGGCTGATCAGTAAAGACTGCACCCTGACGTGAAATTTACAGTGTTTGGATAGAGACAGACAATTGCAAGGTGAGTTTATGTTGGAACTAATTAAAAATTGTAAGAGAATGTCACAAGAAATTGTTATTAGTGCTGAAGATTGCAAAATTTCATGTTCCTGCTTGCTTTTTAAAATTGAGAGGTACATCTCAGCTTTCAAGCCTAGAAACTTTTCCAAACCTATTCTTTGAATTACTTGAGTCATATTTGTGATGGATTTTTGAGAAGGAAAAGGAAATTGCACTATGGCTTCTTTTTTTTCTGTTTTTTTTTTGCTACACTCTATACATATTTTACTGCTAATATAGGTGTGTAAAAAGAAAAGTCTTCACTAAGAAAGAGGCTTTAGGGGAATATGACTTCTGCTTTGCTGATTTCCTCAACTGAATTTGGACACAATAAAGAGTCCACTTGGTCTTGCATTTATAACTACAGGCATTTTAATCACATTAGTGTTCTCTATAACAGAACATCATAGCAGATAATTTTCATTTTTCATGGAAAAAATAATGAAAAAATGACCATCAGATTCTAGAAGAATCTTGACATTTCAGTTGGATATTAGGAGACAGAGGATACTCCCACAGAAAGCTGCAGATGCCTGCTTAGATGAGGTAGGGAAAATGATGTGGAAGGAAGGTGAATCCCATGATATCTTATCTACTGGTCCAGTTAGGCTGGATAGAAACCTCCTCTTGGGTGAGCATTTCTGAGTGGGTGTGTAAATACCCATCATTGTAGTAGGGAGGTTTCGTCTGGGCTGAGAGCATTAATGAGGCTTTGTAATTGATAAAAGTCAGGGGTGTGCAGTCAGTGTAAGTTATTCTTTTTGATGGTTTCCCATTATAATAGCACTTTACAAATTTTTGCTGGGGCCCACAGAATAGTTGAGTTTTTGAAATGCCAATTTGCAGTTACCTAGGATCATGCAAAAAATCACGCAGGAAACTTGGAGTCTACTGTATTGTCATACCTGCAGTATTTACTTACACTGTGTAGTAGAATTAGTTACAGTGTTTTTATAAGGTGTAAAGTATTGGTTTGGGATACTGTTGTGTGTTGATGCCTTCACACTTGAAATGGAGAGGAGCATGTGAGAAAACAATTTTTATGTGTGTTGGTGTATACATGTTATATGAACAACTGAAACTTATTTCCAGAAGACAAATAGGGTTCTTTTAAGTGTAATATAAGATTAAAGCAGTCTGAGACCTGTTCAGTTAAACAGAATTTAAAATTTTGCCCTATTTTTATGGAAATCAATACCTCATAACCTGTGTCTGGGTGAGGTTGAAATCTCAACTTCAACATCTAGAATTTCTTTTTGTGCTTTAAATGAAATTGTAAATTTTTCAAAGCTGTGACAGAAAGATGAACACAATAAAAGACTAGGCATTAGTCTGGAGCTGAGCTCAGGGGGCCCCTGATTTCTTTTGGGTTCTCAGTGAAAGTCTTGTGTTTGTGTTTGTGTTCAAAATCACTTTACTTGTTGCAAACAAACAAAAACCCCCATACCCAGTAAGGGTTTTTGTCTGTCTTGCATTGTTAGGATTAATCTCATTTTTGTGAGAGGAAGTTTTCCATGTCTTACTTTGCAGTTTTAGAATTTTATATTCTTTAGATTTTTCTTGCTATGTCACAAACTGTTACTTTTTAGTCTAGAAAGTTTCCCCTGTTTTGTGGGAGCAAATATGGAAGGTTTGACAAAGTTCTGTGTACTTGAAAAATGATTTTGTAAAAATCTTCTATTCAGCTTTTAACTTCAGTTTAGACGATAGACTTGTTGATCAGAACTGAATAGTGTGAACTTTATTTGCAAATCTGCAGCTCTTTAAAGAGTTTCTACATTTGCAAGAAAAAAATCATAATTAAATCAAATGTTGTCTTTGATTTTGAATGAACTGAAGACTTAATTCAACCAATATAACTTTTAACTTCAGAAACTGCTTATTTCTTGCTTTCATAGCACAGTTAAAAGAAAACTTTGTGATATAGCAGCTGTTTTGTGGTTGTAATCATTTCCCCTTTAACTTACAAATTCTCTTCAAGCTTGTGAAATTATAATGCACATAGATCAATACTCTGGAGTTCTTTGGGCTGGATTGATTTCTTTCTCATGAGATTTACATTCCACTTGTTATCAAAAAACACTTTGTCCCTATGAAAATGGTGCCATTGAATGGCATTTCCATATGAAGTGAAGGGGATATCAAATGCTCGGATTAATTTGGGCTCTAAGATGGCCTGTACGCTTTCAATTAATCTGCAACGCATTTGTTATGCAGAAGCATGGGAAAATGCTGATCTTTTGAGAATGACATGACCACTGTGTTGCTTTTGGCCTGATTACTGAAGCTACCTGTTGAGTACAATAATTACAGTATGTTTTCTTTGCAGAACTAGTTTCTGCTACTTAAAACCTAATAAGGAAAAGCTGACCCTTGCAGACAATACAGAGCTTTTATATTATCTTTCCATTCTGATGAAAATGCTGTTTTGTGAAAGATACTGGCAGTTAAGCCTGTAGGATAAAAGTAATGAAAAGAGAAAATTAAAAAAGCCTTTATTATTAGAGCTGCAGAGTCAGTTGAGACTTTTACATTAGCTTTTGACTTGTAGAGATACGCTCTATTTATGAAAAAGTTAAGGGTTCTTATTTAACAATTACTCCAGGTTTTGGTTTGTTGGTGGGGAGTTTTTTTGGTTGATGGGTTTTTGTTGTTGTTGTTGTTGTTTTTAATTTAAATATGGTATTGGTTACTAATATGAAGACTGTGGTTATTGTTCCTTCACATTAAAAAAATACATTAGGAAGCAGGTTAGTAAAAAGCTATTTAATAGATATGCCTTAAAGTTCTTTTATAAATTAGGTTATTTTTCATATATACAGTCTGTTATATTGATATAGACAACACAGCTTAAAACTAGCTTAAGGAAAAGGCTTTCTGTGCATGTGTTGAATTTTCTAGACGGGGACATTTGAAATACAAACTTAATTCAGTAAACAAAGATGTGCTTTATATTTTTTTTGTTGCTGAATCCCTAGCATAATATGTGGTTTTACATAAGAGCTCAGAGAAATCTGAAGTGTGTCTTGATCATGCTAATCTTACATTACGTTTCTAGGCTATTTGAAGCTTGGAGAATGCTACTCTCATTTATCTTACAAAGTTGCTGGGTACAGAAAGCCCATGAAAGGGTCTATACTCATGCTTGAAAATATTTTCTATATTGGGGAATGTTAATTCAAGAACAGATTAGGATGTTGATAGTTGGATGTTGATAATCTGAGGTACAAAGATTTTGGGTAGACTTCACTGGTGTTAAATTTTTTAATTAATGTAAATTGATTAGGATTTCTGAGGCCAGCGTGTCCACCTTGTATTCCTTCTATGGTAAGGCAGTAATTGCTGCTGAGACTGTAAATAGAAGAATCTAACCGATTTCTATTTTTATGGTAGTAAATCTTGTCTGAACCATGACAATACTGATTTGGGCTTAACCTGTAATATTTTCATCACCTGCAACTTTCTCATATCTGAGGACTTGACTGTTGTTAGCTCTGTGGCAGTCACATCCCTTTTATCAAAGGTATCGCAGTTGTTTCCCAGTCAGACATGACTCTTGTGTCTGTACTTTTTGGTATTTGCTAAACTAATGGTCATGATGGTGTCTGTTGATCTGTAGCAAAAAAAGTAGTTTCTGGGAGGAGAGGCTCCGTGGCAAGGCAGGCAGCATAATTATGTTGCTTTAGGTGAATGTTTAATTTTAGCAGCAGAGAAGTCCTTAGTGTCTGAGGAAATGATTCTACAAAAGAGACTGTGCCTAATCAAATATTCACTCTGTTTACAGTTCAAAAACTGATTGAACAATGCAGGATTTCAAAGATTGTCAGGGAACTACTGACTACGGGATTATAGGCAGAGCTGTCATGCTCACTCACTTTCTTCAGGAAAAAATTATTTTCCTTGGAACTTCTTTCCTACAGATCTGTACTTACACTTCTCACTATATAACTAAGCTGTCTCTTCTGTCTCCACACTCCTGCCCTGGAAACAAACAAGTTTAAAGCTTTAATGCCACGAACAGTTTTATCAAGTAAAAATCCAAGTTGGAAGCTGAGTGGAATCATTCTGCCTTCTGCTGCAAACATATAACCTGCGTTGTTTCAACTATTTTTACAATAGTTTAGATTTTTAAAGATTGGGGATGGATATAACTAAAAATAATCCCCTTTTATTCTGCGTTAGTTTACAACTGGATTGATTTGCAGGCCTGGTTTTCCCATGCAGTTGCATGAGTATTTGTACCAGCACAAGGCAAGGAGCAAGAATCCATACCTTTGTTATGGGGAGAGGGAGGTACTGGACATTTTGGCAGCAGCAGGATCTGTTCACAGACATTAAACTGATTGTGGAGCCATGAAACAGAAAGACTGCTGTTCATTTTGCTTTAACGACAAGTTTAAGTAATAATATTTCTGATTTGTATGTTACTAAATAACAGGGCTGAATTTTGAGAGTTGAATTAACACTGTTACAATTTTTGTGATAGAATAATTCTTTGTCACTATTTTAAAGTGATTGGAAAAAGCTGGTGAATGGATTCCTATTTGTAACGAAAATAAAATGCGTGTTGACATAGGATGGAACCAAATTGATGTCTATCCCATAGTGAAAGTTTTGGGGAGAAAATCTTAAGAATATGGCATTTAAAACTGAAGTATTTTAAAGGTCAACTTGTGAGTATTGATGTAGTGGTATTTCCATAACAAAGTTATTGTTGCTTTGAATTATTTTACTATTGTGTAACTTTTAATTTTCTTTAAAAAGAACCAACAACTTTGAATTCCATTTTTTGGCAAAATTAATTTGTAATAAGCATGGGATAATGTAGACTACCTACAAGAACACTTTAATGGGGATTGTGGCATCATAAGCTAACTATCAGCCTTCCTTCCCTGCAGTATTTGTGTGTTTCATGATTCTGTGATTGTGAATAAACAGACTAGGAAAGGACCTTGAGAGGTTTCCAGTCAATTCCTTGCCTGTACAGAATGAATTATATCTATCACTGATGTCTGATCTAACCACATCTTAGAGACCTGCAGCAATTCCAGCCTCCTTAAGTGTCTCTTCCACCCCCGTCATTAAAAGAGTTTACTCAATATCTGTCCATGTTGTGCCCACCCTGCTTATTGATTTGCCACAGTTGCAGATCTGTCATTAGTTAATAATGGTGGACCTAGAGAATAATTGTCCCTTTCCTCTTTGCAGCTGGTTCTTACATACTTGAAACCATACTAGGTCCACACTCAGCCTTCCGTGAGCAGCTCTGTTTCTTTTGGTGTGTCTAGTAGCCAGCCTGCCCTGCTTTCTAGGCCTGTAATTGTTTTCTTGCTCTTGTGGGTGGTCTCTGTTTTCCCAATAAGCCTGTTTGTTGAGATTTGGTATTCAGAATGGTCCTGTAAGCCAACTGAGATCATGCTAGCACTGACTGAGAGAAAGGAATACATTCATGACTTGCTACAAGTATGCTTGTCCACGCTGAAAAGATGCCTTTTTTTGCGCACGTATAACATTCTCATGCAGTAACTGAGCTGCCACCTGGTTTTTAAGCATTTCCTGGTTCTGTATTTGTGTAGTTGATTATTTCTCTGCAAACTGTGTTGCAGTTGTACCTCTTCAACTGCATTCTATGTCTTCCAGGTAGTTTTTCTAATCTGTCAAGACAGCCTTGAATTCAGGTCTTCTCTTTGCATGTACCCTTCTCTCTTCCAATTTTTTTATGGTCTGAAAAATGAAATATTTAATAGTCAATTACCCAGTAAGTTCTAAATAAAGCTTTACAGACCTTCACTGAAATTACTTTGGTTTTATGTAAGCTACTCTGCAATTATGATTTTTCCAACAGCATCAGTTCCAAGAACATGTTCCTTTACTTTTCTTCTGATAAATGCCTTGGGAGTTAAATTTTATCAGATACATAGAATCATAGAATGATTTGGGTTGAAAGGGACCTTTAAAGATCACCTAATCCAGCCTCTCTGGCATGGGCATGGGCACCTTTCACTAGATCAGGGTGCTCGAAGGCCCAGGAGTCAATAGAGGACATGTGCTCTCATGCAGTAGTGCAACTGGTTCTTCTCAGAGTGAAATTAGTTCAATTTTAGAGATTGTTCTTGACGTGTCACTGTGACTTCTGTTTTCTTACAGGTGTGTACAAATACATATGAATAGGTCGACTATACTGAATTAATCCTGTAAACAGTGCTGAGGTGACTGGATTATAAATTTCCCTCTTGTTCTCAGCCAAATTTTTCCTGTTGGTTTGAGTAAAATTTATAAGAATTTCCCAGTGGTTGTTTTCTTTTTGCTGCATCAAAAGTATTGCCAGTATATTCAAAAACCTCACTAGAAATTTTCTCATTTCAACTTCATCAGCTGATGTAGCTGAAATCTGCTGTTACCAGCTCAGTCAACTGCAGTAGGTGAAGAACACGGAAGACCTGTCTGCTCAGTGTTCCTGATTCACTTGCCTAAACCAGACTCCCAACATGATTGAGGTGCCTCCTCACTGTATTAACAAATAAATACAGATAAATTTTAATTTTATTTTTTTGAATGTATGGGATTGTAAACCAAGTATATGCAGTGTACGGAAACCCACTTTTCTTTGCAGATGGTCTCTGGATAGTCTTTCTGCCTCTGTAGATAGTACTAGCAAGTCTTAAGCTGATTACATTATGTGAGTTGAGTCACATCCATGTTTGTTCCTTGTTTTACAGCTGTTAGTAAATAGTCTGTTGAGCCTCAGAGGCATCATTCCATTTGCCAGCCTTTTGTTCCTCCTTGTTGTGACCTCTTCCCACCATTCCTGTATCCTTGTCCAAAATGCAGTTGTTTAAAGGTTGCTGTGAGCTTTTCTCTATCTCACTGCTCGTGGTTTAAACTTCTTCAGTAGATTTGTAAGCTGGTTAGGCAAAGATGCTGTTCCTTTCTTCTGTGAACTGAAGTTCCCCCATTGCAGATCATTGTGCAATCTGCATTTACATACTGGGCTTGTTTTGAATGGTCTTCTGGTTTTGTTTGTTAGGTTTAGTTTGGTTTTTTAAAATATTTGGCAGTGTGGCATTAGCAATGGTATGGAGGAAACTTAAGATTTGCAAATTATGTGGTAATTGTATCCAAAGCTTCTGAAATCTTTTGAACTGTATCGAACAGAAGCCTTATTTCCTCTTCAATCATTAGCATAATCTGAGTGTAACCCAAGATAAAGAGTTTAGCCAAAGGACTATAAGGTATGACGCAGAATCTTATTAACTAGAATTATTTTGAACCTGTGTCAGGATGAGGTCTAGTGAAACTTGTCATTATTGTATTAGGATTTTCTGCAAAGAATATGCCAGTGTTTATATATGTGTATGTCTGGATGAGTTCAGGACTCTGTAATTGCCCTAAATATTAAAAGTTATCATCATGCTTGCTTATTTAGATGTGGAAAACATTTCTCAGCCTGTTTTTCATAGGTAGTTGTCTCTAGGGGTTCTAGGTTTGGAAACTGTGATCTTGTACAGTACATTTTTAGTTTTAAAATAAACAATTGTCTCTCTTTTCAGTTGCTCTGATTGGCTCATAAACATTTGTCGAAGAAAGAAAGGCCTGAAGGCTCGCACAGTGTGGCTTGGGTGTCCTGAAAAGTGTGAAGAAAAATACCCCAAGAATGCCATAAAAAATCAAAAGTACAACATCTTTACCTTTATACCTGGGGTAAGGCCACTAAACACTTTCCAGTGTTGCGCTGACTGTATGTTCTGTAGTGTTCTTTGACTATTCCACAAAAAGATAATTTTATTTGCCCAGTTTCTTCTTTTTCTTGCTATATTTGTCTCAATGACTTCAATGAAAATTAACAGTTGAGAGCAAGGTTGCATTTTTATTAAATTGTTTTGTTTTCAAAGAGATATGTACTTAATTGCAGTCTGAGTGGTTGGAATTCATTGAAGCTTTTGAAATTTGAGATGGGTTTCTTTGCACTTTCCTATTCATCATTAGAAATTTGTAATCCTTTTTAAAAAAGAAGCACTTCTGCATGCAAAGGACTGACTTCAGTTGAGAAGTAAATAGTTGAAAATCACAATTTAGTCCCATGGATATTTTCTCATACTCCTTGCTATTGAAAGCATAATAAATAATGAATTCCTAAATGGACAGCTCCTTAAAGGACGAAAACAACTAACATCTTCAATTTGTATCACAAGTAAGTCTAGTTTAGTACTCTGCAGAGTTGAATTTCTTATTGCAGTTTTTTTGCAGGTATTTTTGACTTTGAGTGCAGGTCTTCAGCAAATATTTTTGTTGTGGAGTGGAAAGATTTTTTGTCACTTTTTTCCTAACAAGCCATATTGAGCATTAATTTTAGTTTTTTGCTTGTAATATACACCATGTATGTGAAGACAAAAGAGACATTATGGTTTTGTCTAGTTCATAGTTTCTAAAAAAAATTGTAGTTATAAGGAAATTTAGCAACAGAGAAACAACTTTTGAAACTTAAGTAGTTAAACCTTAAAATGTATCCTACTGTGATATTATAAATTCTAGTATTACACTTTTACTCATGTTTTTAAAAATACCATCCAAGGGTCCTGTGTTCCATAGCAAAAATTGAATGTCTTGTACTTTTGAATACAGACGTGCTTTGTCTTAAATTTTTTATTTAAGTGATCATGCTGATTTATAAGAATATTGATTCTATTCTTCTGGCCTCTTTAGTCCAGTGACTGGCAGGTGTTTTCTAATGCATTTCCTTATTAAAACAACAAAAAAAATTAATGGCCTTGTAATTAAGACTGATCTCCTGTCAGGAAAATAAAACGTCACTTATCACATGTGGATAAAATATTCTCATCATTATTGGACAAAGTAAATGTTTTCTTCCAAAGTTTAAATTATTAAATACACTGAAATTGGTTAAGCCACATATGGTTTCCTAAAGGTCACAAAATTCATTAAGCATATACTAAGCCATTGATTATTGCAACTAGAAATCTTCAGTGTAGATTACAAATCCTGAACCAGATTCAC
Organism: Melanocharis versteri; assembly: GCA_013397845.1. Classification (NCBI taxonomy): domain Eukaryota; kingdom Metazoa; phylum Chordata; class Aves; order Passeriformes; family Melanocharitidae; genus Melanocharis; species Melanocharis versteri. Next base: position 1,907,143 of record VZTG01009080.1, read on the forward strand.
ATTCCCTATAGGGATCAGCCATAGTTTGCAATTCCCTATTGTGAGAGAGAATGTTTGGGTTTTTTTATCTTTTAAAAATCTTGGTTTTACCCAATAGGCCAAATCAGATTTTTAATTTGACGCTAGTATTTGAAAACTCAGTAGTAACTTGAAAATGAAGTGAGATCCTAAATTTAAAGCCCAATAGTTGGTGAAAATGAAATGTTTTCAAATTTTAGTGTTAGACATAAATTAAGACTTTTCATTGATTAGAATACTGTGTAGCTGTCTTTTTTTATGCTGCTTTACTAGAAGTAATTTGTAGGGAACATCACTGTGTTGGTTCCAAACCCATAAATATAACAAAGTCATAAATATTGACCCCAGTGATCTACTTTGATTGAAATTTTCATCTTTTGAAATTTTGTGTTCTCTTTTATGATTTTTTTTAACATTGAAGCTGGCAATTGGTAATATTCAATGATTTCATATCCAAATACAAACTTAAAATAATGCTTAGGTTAACAGAATTTTACTTGCTGGCTGAAGGAGCTGTAACATTTCCAAAATACCACCTTATTTCTGAACATTTTATAAAATACTTGCTGCTTCTCCCTTTATACCCTATTTACAATTTCATATACATCCTCATACAGCTGCTTAGGAATTTTGCATGAGTTTCCATAAAATGTATCTTCTGTGATGGGCAGGTTTTGAAGATACCTCTCCTGAACTTCAAGGCAGTAGTTTTATTAGTTTTACGTAGCTGGAGACTTTTCAATTTGCTTAACTGGACTGAAGTGCTTAGCTTTGTATTGAATGAACTGTCAATGGTCTGCCAGGATTCAAAAGATTTGTAGGAAGGTGCTTTTTAACTTCCACCTCCTACAAGATCTGCACCTCCTAAAGTACTCTTTGGACTTTTCTTTGATCTGGTATATCAAGTTTTTGTAAGCAGTTAAACATACTAACAGAAATGAGTGTATGAACTTCATCAGGACCAACATAAGTTGCGGGTTCAGCCTGAAATACTTCCGTTTTGGAAGGAGGCTCTGACCTTTCTGACAACTTCAAATTTGACTTTTTTACCTTTACAGTTTTATTGGTAAGTCATGAAATAGCATTCCATGCTCTGGAAAAAAAAAATCTTATGCTTGGAGGCTGTTTAGGTAGTCTCTAGCTGAACTGGCAGCTTTGAGGTACCACTACTTTGTTGTACCTGCCAGAAAGATGCTTTGAAATGAACTTTCCTGAGTATTTTTTCCTAGCAAGTAGGTTTTTACATAATTAAGTAATAATGTTGGACTGGTAGGAGCAATAAATATGAATCAGCTTTGATTTTTATGCAGAATTCATTGTAATATTAATTGAATTTTAAGATTAAAAGATGGAGACAATCTTTAAATGTGGCTTTTTGATCTATTTTGAATGTTTTATCTTTGAAATAATTGGTTATTAATTTTCTGAAGTCTTAGTGTTCCAAGTTCAGTAACCACTCCTCTTAATGCTGCTGGTGGTGCCATGTTGCCCTGGCTTACTGAAAAAAATATGTGAAGTCTTTGAAGATTCAAAATGCTATGAAATTAATAACGTTCTTAGCTTTGTAATTACGACCAAAGCAATCTTGAGAACATGTGCTTGCTGAAGTGGTGCTTTTAATTACCAAAGGGATCTCTGAATCTGTCATTGCTTTGGAATATGGGACAATGTATTCTGTCGTAAGTTTACTGTGGCTTCACTTAAAAGTTGGGTAATTAGCTCTGAGTTTAGACCAAATCTTTGATTTATTACTAAATATATCTTAGTACCTATAGTTAAATCTTTGCACAGTGATCTTGATGCATAGTCCAGTTTTCAAAGTACCTAAAATTTTGCAAATTGCTTTTTCAGAGTGAAAAGAGGCAATATTATCAAAGGATTTTTCTCAACAAAAATAGCAGTATACTATTAAAATAATGTAGTCGTGTGTGATGGTACATAATATATTGTGCTATATAAGTACTGCAATAGTGCTGTCTATAATAGTATGACATACAATGCTTTTGTATCTCCTATCATGAATAAGTATACTTTATGTGTATTATGGGTACAAATTTTAAGACATTTATATACTTTCTTTTTCATTTTAGGTTTTATATGAACAGTTCAAGTTTTTCTTGAATCTCTATTTTCTCGTCGTGTCCTGCTCACAGTTTGTACCAGCACTGAAAATAGGCTACCTGTACACGTACTGGGCTCCTCTGGTAAACAGAAAAATACTTCTAATTTGAAGTTTTGGGGTTTTAATGTCAGTGAAAGGTTCATGTCTATGTACATTGCATAAACTCGCAAGTGGTAAACTACAGTGTTCGAAGAGCATAAGAGAAGTAAAATGCTTATTTGAAAGCTGTTGTTTGATAGCCCTCCCTTCCACTTGTCTACTATGCCCCTGCCCCACAGGCTAGACGTTGTTTTTGTTAACCAGCTAGTCTGAGTGTGCAGTGCTCCCTTCTGCCTGCTGGTCACTCGACAGTTTAAAAAAACCAACAAACAAAAAAGCTTCAGCTACTAGAGAAACTTACTGGGAACATAGGTAACTTGTGTGTTAGATATCTTTCTGTTTATTGTTATTTGGTGACTATTTCATATTTTCAGACTAGGTCAGAACTGTGAGTATAAATTTTTTGCATTCTTTCTGTATCAGTTTTGATAACAGCCTTTTCTCACAAAAATTGCGATAAAATATTTTAAGCCATGGATAAATCAGGAGGAAATTCTGCCTTGAAAATAAGTTATTAATTAAACATGCTTCTCCTAATTGATCACCATGCCAGTTGCACTGGCTTTCTTTCGATACGTCTTTTTATTATTGAGCCTTCTGCAGTATTTTCTTGGGAAACTGTTCAAACCACTTGTTTCTGACTCAGGTTTCCTATGGTTTGAGAACTGAATTCTCTTCAGAGGAGACCCTTTTCGTAGTCTGCCAGCTGTATTGCCATGATTTGGAATTATTTTCTTATTTTTAACCAGACCATTACCTTTTCTTCCATCTTTTTCCCAGTCCCTCCACACTAGGTTTAAAGGCAGGAAGAACAAATGCCTTATGTTTTAAACTTTTTAAAAATATTGGTATTTTTCAGTAGGATTTATTCTCAGTGGTATTCAAGAAGAACTGTGACATGCTGACTGCTTGAGTAAAGGTCGTTCTTAACAAGTCAATAGAGTAAATATTCTGGATTGATTTCATTGTTTTAATTGTTGTAACGTGTGTCCTTTTAACTATGGATAAATGGAGAGACCGTCCTGGGTGTTCTTGCCACCTCTCTTCCCAGACAATTTTTTGTTTCTGCTGCAACAAAAAAACACTTTCAAGACAGAAAGCTTGTTCAACAGTGGGATTTGAAATGGATATTTACAAAGTCTTTGTCACTGACACAGTAAGAAAAGACAGAAGTCAGCCTTGTCTGGAACTTGCTCTATTCACCATGATGAGCTGTGTCCAGCACTATACATTAGTGGGGTAGTAAGGAAAAAAACCAGCCAACCATTAGCATCTCAGCCCATTTCTACCCTGCTCAAAGAAGGGAGAAAATATTGTATTTTGCGAACACCAGTAATCTGTTCTGTATAGATATGTTTGTCTTATTCAAGGGTATTTTGAATTATGCATCCCAGTTTTCGCATACAGCTTGAAAATAACAATATCTCAGTATGGTTTTTTGCTAAACTCACTTGTTTCTACTTTAATTAACCTCCAGGTAAAAGACAGTAGTTGAATGTTGAGCAAAGTTAAGTACCTATGAGGAAAATACAAAACATTTAAGTCAGATCTGTTGGTCTGCTTTTGCTGCTTAACAGATAAGTTTAGGACTTTTTGAAGGGCATGTAACTACTGATAAATCTTCAGTAATAATCAGAGGAGTAGCTATGACTTGTATTTTCTCTCAAAATTTTAAAGGAAAATTGTTTGCCCTGATACTTAAAACCAAATGAATAGAAGCTGACGATTGCTAGAAGAGTTTTGGGGTTTTTGATGGTGTTTTTGTGGATTTTGTGGGTTGTTTTGTTTTTAGGATTTTTTTTTTTTTTTGCCTTTGGTTTATTTCAGCAGTATTTACAACACAGATACACTTAGATCAAGCCCCAGAGTTCTTAAGATTTTTTTGCTAATTTATTGTCAGTTGCTCTAGAGAATGGACTTCTCATTTCCTCTCCAGCATACAAAGGTTTTAAAGCATACAGGTTTGATTGTAGGCAGTACACTAAAGATACTTACCTGCTTACAGTTAAAGAAAGATGACAGGTTTCTTTTGTTAAACTGGCTTCACAGTTTTAGCTCTCCTTTGGAAGAATATCAACTTCCTTTGAGCAAATGAGTAAAAAGAGAAGTGTCTTAAATTGTTCCTCATAGTCATGGTCAGCTGTACTCAGCTGCTCAGCAAGGGGCTGCTAGAGGAAATTCTTGTGATGAGCACCTTGCATTCTGTGTTTCGATTACTGTCTAGTAACAAGGTGTGTGCAAATGACAAATATGTTTGAAGGTGCTTCAGGAGTGCCCTTTTTCATGCTGCTTAAATACCTATATTGCCAAAGCATATGAAAATGCTGCTGTCAGAAAGGAGGAAAAATCTGATTGTTCGTTCAATTATGGCCTGGGAGTAATAAGAGAATGCTTTTTGCGTAGGCCGTTTTTTGTTCTGTGTTGTTCCAATATAGTTGTAGCCAATGTAAACCTGAACAAACAAGTTGTGCTTAACTGTAAGGTCACAGCTGAATAAGCCTTGGAACTTTGGTATGGAACTGCAAAACAGCCCTAAAATCTGTAGGAGGATTTTAGTCAACACTCTTTTAGGAAAGCTCTACACCTCCACTCCTTTCATATTACTAGGACATTAGAGGAAGTCTGGCAAACTGTGGACTTATGCAAGAGAAGTCTAATGGCATAAATTTTCTTCTACGAAGTACTGGTGGTTGTCTGAAGCTAGATGGATAATGTAGAATCTTATTTGTTGGTGGATTTGTTAATATTTGAATTTTGTATCCATCTTATTCATAATAATGAAAGATCCTTTTAACCTGGTGAAAATTTTATTTCTCTTTCACTGATGGAGGAAAACTCAAGTGCTGAGTCTAAGCCAGAAGATCCGATCTGAGGATGTTTAGAGAGGTAGAGAGGAAGTTTATGTGCTTATCTCTGAATTGTTCTGTGTTTTTTAGCTTTCCACCCTTTCCAGCCAGTGACCATCACAGCTGAGTGAAGCACTCTGTGCGCTTCCAGTAGAAGCTGCAGTGGCACTGTCCTGTGAAAGGAGCAGCCAAAGCATTTAGACACTTAGTTTTTCAGAACAAATCCCCTTTTTCTTTGTACACATTTGTGATGTGTTGCTAAATAACTACATTTAAGTTGAAAAATTATTAAACTAGCCATCCATTTATCTCTTTCTGCATATTAGGAAAAAGGCAATTTTTCAACTTCAGAATTGGAGGCTTTTTAAATGTTTTTGGTAAAGCCCTGAAGTTTGTGGGCAATAAGGAAACATGCTTATTGAAACTATAAAGGCTGTCTTTAAGTAATCCAAAGCATTTTCATTTTTTGCATTTCAAAATACAGTCTAAATTATGTGTATTTGGACATGTAGTTACTCTAATTATATTTGTACAATGTGCAAGTATGATTTTGTTTTTCCTGGACTAAACCGAGATACTATTTTAACTTATTGAAGAAAATACTCAAATCTAAATTAAAAAAAGAAAAGTAAATATTCTAAGCACATGTTCTTACTCTGTGTAGTGTTCCTACTTGTCTATTTCTATTCTAGCATTGAGAATTCTGAATTGTATGATTGTGTCTTTAACAGGGATTTGTTTTGACGGTCACAGTGGTACGGGAAGCTGTTGATGAATTTCGACGTTACAAGAGAGACAAAGAAATGAACTCACAGTTGTATAGCAAGCTGACAGTACGAGGTTAGCAAAAACATTTGTATAAATCCTTAAAATATTTCATCTTTTTCTTATATGTACATTTGCAGGCTTTCAGTTTAAAGAAATAACTAATAGTTTCAAGCTGTAGCACTCAGAATGAAACTGATGTTGAACTAAATGAAGCATGTGATTTTCCTTAGAGAAATATGATTGTTAGATTTGGCCTGTTTAAGAAGTTTTATAAATATTTGGTTGTTTGTCAAAGAAAGGTATATGTATATAATTGTATATATTTTTTAGAAATTCTGCTGTTTAGTACCCTTACTTCAAAGTGTAGTTCGCCTCTGAAACTGATATATATATATTAATATATATGTACTGATGCAGTAACTCAACAATATTGTCTACTGTGTATTAAGTGTATATAGGAAATAAGGGAGCAGTAAATAATTAAACTAATTAAAATTCCCTAGAGCCTTTCAAATTTGGTGGATATATTTGTGCCTAAGAAAAGGAAGGTGGATTGTGAGTAAGCTTCAGTATCAAAAATATTAATTTGAATTTTTGCATGTAATTTAAAATCTATTTGGTCATGCAATATTAGGAGCAGCCAGTTTTCTTTAATGAAAGGAGAAATCAGTTATGACTTTTTTGGGACTCAACACCTTTGACAGGTTTTCATGAAGACTTTTAAGGAAGTGAAGCACTTCAGATGTGAAATGACAATTAAGTTTGGTAGGATACTGTAAATTTTAAACATGGGCGTAAGAGAGAACTGTGCATTTCTCTTCGCTTTTATGTGCTTCGCACATTTTACTGTTAGATTCAGAACAGAGTGCCACATAAAAAGCTGGCAAAAAACAATGAATAACCTATTATCAATTCTAATGAATAACCTTACAATATGACCTTGCTATTACCATCAAAAGGTTTTTTTACTGTGTTAAGGATTTTCCGTGGCGTAAAAATTCTAAAAGTGGGAAATTAAGGAATGCGAGGTTGCACCTCAGGCAGCTAGGGTATATGGCAGACATTGGTGCCAAATGTAAACACTTTTTACTTCTTCCCAGCACACATTTCACTGCACCTTTTAGTTTATCTTCATGAATATTTTCTGAAAGTCAGTGGGAAGAGTAACATCACCAGGTCTTGGAATCTTGATTAGAAACTAAACTCTTGGAGTAGCTCGGGATAATATTCTGTCCAGAAAGAAATGGATGAAAAGCTTGTCATGTAACACAAGGATGTTCTGTATGTTCCCATTTTTTGAAGTAGTTGGAAACAGTCAGTGATGGCATAACCTAGCAGCTGAGAGGCACACAGCTGAGAGGCATTCATGCTGCTTCCTTGCAGTATGGACACTTGCATTGTTTTCTGGAGTTTCCATACTGAAGGGAGCAACTGTAGGGAATAGTCTCATGTTCTTCCTTTCCTTGTCAGTCTGAAATAGTGTTATCGACATTTGGAAGTACAACTGTTGAAATTTGGCATGTGGGACAATTGCCATAGCTATAATTTGTTTAACACAAGGGTTGCACTGCTGGCATCCAGATCTTTTGTACAGTTTTTAATACAGTCTGTTAGGAAATAGACTCTTATTGGCTTTTGTTTCTAGGTTGTAATTTAAACTGCTAGTTGGCCTATTCATTTTTTAGATCTGTTATGGTAGGACACTGAACACTCACCTCTGAAACAGATAGTACTATCCTATCCTATTCAGCAATAGTGTTAGTAATCTGAAATTCTTAATTCAGGAACCACATGTGCAGTTTATAGTTACCGTCATTATGTAAATGTCAAGACTGACATTTGCTCTTTTAAGAGCGAAGTTTGGTGCTTTTCATGCTTCTCTTTTTTTAAACTTATGTTTAGAGTTAATAGGCATTTAAATAGAAGTTTTGGAATTGCAATTTCCTCTTTCCCTGCTCATGAAATATTTTGTGAGAGTATATGTATTTGAAAAACCCTTCATTTTGTGGCTTCTCCTAGAAATAAGGAAGTCGTCAATGAAAATAGGATTTGATCACCTTGAGATGACTGTCTTCCAGATAGAGAATAGAGATTTAAAAGTAGTATACAGTAGTATATAGGTAAAGCCCAGCAGTTACATCAGGAATTGACACATAGAGAGCAGGGACTTATTAAAAAGAAGCTTTAAAAATGCCCCTTTTTTTTAAAAAAAAGATATCAGCCTTTACCTACCAGAGTGTTGGTCTATTTAGATTTTCAGATTTTGGTGTCAGTGCCATCATGAGTTCATACTTGATTTTTGTTCTGTTTTGTGTGTTTTTTGAAGACTGATCTTCTACAGAAGTAAAAATTCAAGAACTCTGCTTACAATGAACTCTGAATCCCATGTTGACAATTATGTGTGATCATTGAACTAACAATATTTTGAGTAATGACCAATTTTGAGAGTGAAAACATTACTGCAGTCACCACTCAAAATTGAACTACATGTCACCACAAACCCATATATAAAATCATGAGTAGTGATAAATTGCACTTTTTTCCTAATATAGGGTTCCTCCATAATGAGGTATTCTGATACTGAGAGATATAATTTTGATACAAAAAAATGGGACTTCTTCCCATGATAATATTAGACCAAAATTTTTTACATGTTTCACAAGGATGTGTGTTTAACTTATTTATCTGTAAATTAATCAAGTCAAGTACTATGCTTCCATACACTATTTTTAAAAATAACTTTCAGTATAATTACCTAATTTTTAATATTGTCAGTATTCTTCAAGTGGAAAAATTTGGTTAGGCTTACTATGCTAAAGTACAGGCTAATGGTTTGGAGAAAGAAGGCTTTGTTACTTGTGAATGAAAAAACTTGATACTGATTTAATTAAAAGCCTGAAAACTGATGCCGCTCTTAAGAGTCACTTTTCAGAGTGGAACTGCACTTTATACTGCTCTAGCATCCTTTTTTTTTTCCCTAATGATTTTATGACTTGTGCTAGTTTTACAGTCTTTTATTTGAAATATTTATTTTTTCCATTTCAAAGTTAGAGAAACTGACATAGAGATGTTAAGCAGGTTGCCCATGCTCAAACTGGACAGTAGGAAAACCTAAAATTAACAAGGTTCAGTGTTCAGTTTTGGTTGATAAAAATGAAAATTTCATGAAAATCATTTCTAGCTAGTTGTTTTCCAAAATATGTGTTTACTAAAGGAAAATAAACATATTTGTCACAATAGAAGTTATTGGGATCTAAATTGTGATTAATTACTTCTATAAAGATGGTGTGGGTAGGCTGATTTGTAAACTAAATTTTTTTTATACAGTGCTGCAGTAGCTTAAAATTGGGAAGTTTGTGACTACCTACCAGGCTTAACTTTCTGTTGGAGTCTTCCTTAGTCTTGGGAAATCGTAGACATGTAAAACATGTGAGTGCTGTCTTATGACTTGCATGTTGCTAGTATAAGAACCACTAGCTTTTGAAGATAAGGGTATTCACACTAGTAACTCCTGAAGACTAAGAATTTCTTTCTAGTAGTTCAAAAACTTGAATATATATTTATTGTAATCAGTAAGTCTTAGCTTTTTTTATAATAAAGAGCTTTTCAGAGCAGAAAATCAAGGGAGAATAGGACATCTCTTTTAAGTGTTACTTATTTGTAGTTGGACAGCTATTGGCCAGATTAAGATCCTTAGGCTAATTCTGATTCATGAGATATCCATGTTCCATATTTGTCATGTAACATGGAAAAGCTCAGTCACCCCTCAATGAATTTGCAGTGTGTAACTTTGCACTTTTCGAGTTGGTGAACCTGCTAAACATGAAGTTTAAATTGTTTCTGTGTTTTCAACCCTTCATGGCAAGTGATGGAACATGCAAATAATTTAATTTTTTTAGTGAGCAAGTCAATTAAGTCTACCTGTCTCATGTCTGTCATGTGATTCTTTTCCCTTGTTTACCTTGTTTACATTTGATTATGGTGTCGGATATATTAACTTGTTCAGTGTATGAGGCATTCTGCTGTCTTAATCGTATTGAGATGTTTGCTGCAAAATCTGCTTTGCTGCATATGAAAGTCTGCAGATCCTCGATAGACAGTTTTCAGTCAGCATTCAAGTTTAAGCTGGAAGGAGGAATTGAAATTATCTGGCTGTTGAAGATTCTGTCAATTTAATTACATTTTTCTGTTTCAGAGCAGTTCACCTGCATATCCTTTTGTAGAGTAGAAAACTGCAGTGGGAAAAAATTTAAACCTGAGCATGCAGGTTTGGGAGGTCTTCTGTTTTTCCTACCTAAAGGACCATTATGCACTTGACACAGTTTCTTGTCTCGTGCACTTATGTATGACCAGTTAAGTGCCTATAAAAGACTGCTATTCTGAAGCAGAATCACCTCAAGTTTATAAACAGGCTATTATCTATTTCATTAGCCTGTGAAAAGCCAATTGCATAATAAAATTGTAAAGCAATTTTAACTCTTTTTTTCTCCCTTTCCATTCTTGAAGTTGGCAGTTCTGAACCTTTCCTAGTTAGGTTTATCTGTGCAGTGTTACTGAAGTTTCCAAGAAAAAAAAAGATCAAGAAGAAAACAACTTATTATAATAGTCACAACTACAAGTGGCAGAAGAGGTCTGCATCTGTTACTTTATCTCATAATGTTCAACACGTTGCAGAACTCTCACTTTGCAACCTGCAAAGCAAAAGAAAAATTGAATGTCAGGAGAGATAAGTTTAATGAAATAATTCCATCCAGGATTCAAATGTGAAAGACTTAGGTCTTGACAGTATCCTTAAAGGCTATTAAGGAATGTAACAGAGTTGAAAACATACATTTCAAACTGTGTGAAATTAAGAAAATATCAATAACCAGTAATTGCTATACAAGAGGAAAAAGTATGAAAGCTAGTATGTTTCTTTTGGTGACCTACAGTGGTTTCAATTTTTTTTGTTGTTGTTAGAATTTCAGCTCTTCAAGAACAGGTTGTCCTTCTGCTTTGAAAAGCCAGTGCATTAAGAAACCATACTATATCTGAATCTAGAGGTACAACATTAGGTCTTTATTGCCTGCAACATTTCAGACATTCTGGTGACTATTCCTGGTATTCAGACCATTTGGAACAGACAAGTTTTTAAAAAATTGTATAAATTGTGTCTGATTAGAGAATCAGTACTAACAACAGAAACAGAACTTGAAGTTTAAATGTAAGAAAGAATTTAAAATAGAGGCCGGAAGAGAGGAAAAATCAAGGGGACTGTTATTCCACATTTTTGCAGCATTGAGGAGATTGAATAAGGAAGAATTTTACCCAAGAAGAGATAGAGCCCATAGGAGAGAAGCTAGGAAGCTTTTTTGTAGAGTTTTACAATTGGTGGTTAAAGACTAACCTCACTTCACTATGTCAGGTGGAGTTTGAAAGAACAACCTACCGACAGCACTTGCTCTGAAGGACCAGCATCCTCACCTTGGACTCGCTGTAGCTTTAAGTTTTCTCCCACTGCCTGTCTGCTCTCTTCTCCTCCAACTCGCCATTATGTTATGTGTACTTCAATTATGCTGACAATTTGGGCTAATAGATACCAGGAAAACCTTTCATATGGTCTGTGCTGCCATCAGTCAAGAGTTTTGTATTCATGGGTTAGAGACAAGCACTATTACTAGCTCCACAAGCAGTACTTCAGACAGTATTCAAGGTACCATGGGTAAGATGTAATAGCAACTTTAAAATAATTTGAAAATGCTGTTTTCAGAAGTGTCTGTTCTTTCATGAGTGGCAGTCAGGTAATGAAGACACTTTTAAATAAAAAGGAGCATAGTTTATACCCACATTTTGTTTACTTCATTTCCTAATTTTTTGTGTGAAGTACTTGTTAGCACATATGAGATATTTATTAGTTTTTCAAGTCATTGCAGTTCATTTAAACTGGCTTTATCTCGAGAGTATAATGACTTACTACAGACACATTTCAGTGTTCCAGTTCTGCATAATTTTATCCATTGCTTTAGGCGAAAGCCTTGCGCCTTGGTGGACTATAAAGTCTGGATGCGCAGCCACTTCTGACAGCTTTGGACTTTTTATTGGTAATTACACAGATGGTGAAGTTTGTTTTGCTACGGAGATGTTTTTAGAGAAAAAATAGTTTGCAAAAATAATTTATGCAGTGAATAACATTCAGTGTCTTTTTTTTCTAAATGCATCTTCACCAAGATGTAGTATTGCATTATTTTAATGTTCTCTGAAATGGTTTATAATGAGTCTCATTTTTGCTAGCCTAAAAGAAAGTGTTATGTGTTGACTTTTCAGAATTTTAAGCCACTTTTTAAACTACTGCCACATTTTACTGCTTAGTTTTTAATGTAATATATCCCACCATTCAAATTCATAATAGAATTGTCCTGTATATATGTAAGGCATTTTCCTTATAGGTGAGGATGTACAGGATGATCTAACAAGACACGTTAGTGTCTAATAAAGAGAGCATTCTGTTCTGATATACTAGACCACCTGGAAAACAGTCTGATAAGGAAACGTTTCAATTCACTATGTGAAATTCCTGGAGTTGCTAGATTAAGTACAAACAAAGGTGCAGTGTGGGTTCCTCTTGGTGTACGTGGCACCAGAAATCTTTGCTTTATGTCTGCCCTGCATCATCTTGCACATGAACATTCTACCTTCTCTTGGCCTCTCAGGCTTAGTGTCTTTTGGTCTTTACTGTAGGTGCAGTTAGGGCCTGACTGGGGAAAATTTAATTGTTTCAGCTGATAAAGTTGCCAGTAGTTGCATTTGGTTAATACCTCTGAATAGTTTTGCTCATGCATGACTGTATAGGTGGTGTAGATCTGAGACTTAACATAGCTCATACTAGAATTTTTGTGGCTGTTATTGCTGTAATCAGGTGATTGACTGATAAATTGATGGAAATTGTTAGCAGAAGATTGGAAAACAATATAGGAAATGCCGTCCTTTTGGTAAAGCCAACAGATTTAGAAAGCAAAGTAACATTACAATTTTTCTTCTGGTATATACTATTCACTTCTAGTCAAAACTTCGGAATTTTTAAGGAGAATTCGCAGGCTTGTGCAGGTAAGCAGGCAAAATATGTTGATTTTATGTCAGACTGTTCTTTTAGTGGTTGAACTTTAGTATTAGTTACTTTAAATTAAAAAAAAAAGCTTTTGATACATTGACACTAATTTAATTTCCATAGGTATCTTGAAATTCTCGCTACAGCTTTTTATACCTTCTGCAGTCTTCTACTTCTTTCTCTACCCTCACAAATTTATCTGTTGAAGATAGAATTTGTCTTATATTTGAGAGCAGAGGACAGAAAGTGCTTCTGGCAACTGAAGAATGGAGCTAGTGTAAAAAGGTCATTATCAGTAGCAAAGTCTGGCTCTCAGAAGTAACTTTGCAGACAGGCTGAAGAAAAATTGTGATTTTCCTGACATTACACAATCTAGAGGTGCTATTTTAATGGAAAACATATTAAATAGCAGCTGTATATCACAGGAATACATCTATTATTGACTGAATTAGACATAAAACAACTGCTACTTTTGCATGAAGATTTAAAGAGCAAGTACTCAAAATTATTACTCATAATGTGAATCTTACTGCCTTTTACTGAATGTAAATATAAGGAATTTCGATCTCTCTTTATTGAGAGTTGTAATGAGATCTCATGGATCTACATCCTACCCTAGTTTTTTTTGCTATACTTAGTATAACTGAGATGTGACTGTGCATTGACAAATCTGCTACTCACAGTATTTTTGATTCAACTTTCAAAGTGTTTGCTGCTCGTTCTGTGCTTTTGTGTGTCTTCCGTTCTAATTCATTCCACCTGTCATTTAGAACTCTACCACCTTACCATGTTTTGACATACTTGCCATCTTATACCTGCTGACCAGATACCTGCTGCTTGGAATCATGATAGTATTTCTGTTGAGGAAAGATCATACTTACAGCCTACTGAGCTATTTAAATATACGTGTGTGTTTATATCCTCGGGGGTTTTTGGGTTTTGGTTGTTTTTAACTCAGGGAAGCAACTTTATTTTGGAGTTGTAGCAGGGACCTGGGACTAGAACTCTTGAATTCTAATGAAATCAACAATAACATATTTTGGGCAATAGCTTAACCTCTCTGTCTCAGGTTTTCAGTCTATCAAATAAGCATGTTAAAACTTAACAGTCTTACAAATATTAATACCCTACAGAACATATGGAAATTAAATTAGAAAATGCGCTGTGTATATTTTTGAGTGAGTTGTTCACAGCAGTTACTGAATGGGCAGCTTTACAGAATGAAAAACTTCTGTTCCAGCTTTTGGTATTTTACTATTCTAGAATTAAATCCTTAGGCATTTCTCTGACTTCAGAGAGATTTACATCTTTTCTACTATAATTTCCAACATTATCAGACAGTGACGATTACATCGAGAACTTTAGTGGTCAAGCAAAGTTACCTGTTGGTAACTGGGCTGTGAATAGCAACTCATGCGTGCGAGAATGCTCCATGACTATAAACCTAACAATTCCGGTCAGTCACAGAAGTGCTGTCTAGTAGATGTGAAAGATTCCTTTTTCTAATTTTAAAACTCTATTAGGGATGCTATAGATCAGACTTGAGCATCTCCCATATGTATTTTTTCCTCTAATACTTCTACAATAGCTGACTTCTTACAAAACTCGAATTTTTTTAACCACTTAAATGGTTTAAACTATTTAAACCACAGTTATTTATTCAAACAGATGAAATGTATTAATCAATGTGTTCAGCAGAGATCTGTTTTCTATAAATTGTAACATTTTCACTGAACAGTAACATCTATAAATAATACTTGCATTCTGGGATTTATATTCTTGTTATCTTTTGTTAATGTCTGCTTACGTTGATTACGTTTCTTCTTTTTTTTTAAGGTAAAGTGCAAGTTAAGAGTTCAGACATACAAGTTGGAGACCTCATCATAGTGGAAAAGGTTGATACTTTTAAAATATATTTTAGAGAATAAAGATTATTAACATGCTAATTATCTTCTGAAGAAAAGTGTATCAAGGTACTTATCTGTGAAGTCCTAACTAGCTAGTATTTTAGTTCAAGTCCTATTGAGAATCTTGAAGGCAGTCTATTACAGAATTAATTATATTTTAATTGAATGTGTATATTTATATTTTATGAATAGGTATATGCTTAAACCAATCTTGTGAAGGAAATACAATTACAGAATTAAATTTCCTGATATGTGCTGTGCTGAATGTTTTAAGATGTCTCCTTACTGATACCTTCCTTCTGATGGCTGAATCAGTGTTTTTCTGTCTGAAAATTTCAAGGATAAGCTTTATTTATGCATGTGTGTGTATATATAATATATAATATTTATATATTTGTGTTATTTAAATATAATATGTATCTAACTATATATAATTAAATAAGAAGAAAGTTTATATGTTTTTTAAATGGACAAAAAGCTTTCCAGTTTGTTTGCAGATGGTGAATGAGAGCTGTGAATTCTTCTTTGCTCTATGTTAACATTATAGTAAAGATTGTTGCTTATTTCAGTTGCCTTTCTGGACTACTAAGAAATCATTGTGATCTTAGAAGTCAACTTAAATTTGTTGTCAGAGGTACCTATTTTTGCTTAAATTAATTCTGGAAAGGTGACTCACTTTCTGGGTGCCTGCAACTAATTCCCATCACACTTTGTATTAGAGAGGTGATCCACTGAGATGCTTGAAGGAGGCACCTCGAATTGAAGCCTGTATCTGCTTCTGCTTGTTTTAGAAAACTTCTGTTTCTTTCCTTTCTATTTCTTCTGTAGTTCAAAAGAAAAAACAATACACCCAAGTCTCGTTTGGCTTGCTGCTCTCAGCTTAAAATATGTATATTTTCAAGTAGTTTGCACAATTTCTTGCTTTTTTTTCCTGTTCTTTTTTGTCCACTCTGTGTACCTTACAATTTTTTTGGTCTGAGCAGCAAGTACTAGGATGCACAAGATAGGCAGTGGTATGCCTGGCCTTTACATCTGGTTTGCTTTTTATCTTGTTACCTTAGAGTGCAGGTGAAATTGACTTGCAGGTGCTTCCTTGTGCCTATTCCAGAATTTCTAGGAGATTGAGATATTTGCTTTGATTTTTATTGAACTTTCTTGGGCCTTCTTGAACTCTAAACCTGGAATTAATTATTATAGAGTGTAGGGAAGACTCCAGTGGCTATTTAGATAATCTGCCTTCTCTGAAATTCACTGAGATCCATCTGTCTGTTGGATTATACTAGAATTTGGAAAACTGGAGTTACTTTGAGGATCAGTCTGTCATGCATGAAGTTGGTCATTAACATCTATTTTAGCAGTATTTGCAGTAGCTTAGAGCTCATATGTTGTGAGTACCTGAAGTTTCTAATGAAAAAAAATCATGTTTAAGGATTTAGAGAAATAATGAGTAGTGTGCTTTTTGATGAAGATTTTAGTCAGGTATCTCAGTAAGATGCATATAATGGTTTGAATGTTGTATTTCAGCTTCGAGTTCCCTACTGCCCCAGCAAAGCTGCCTTTTTTTCCTTTTGACCTAGATGGGGGTGCCTTCAGACTAATGAAATTAAATGTTTTCTGGTTTTGTTGAGGTGTGTATTTTGTCGGAGCAAGCAGTTTTCAATTTCAGAGTATGACTCTTAAGCCAAAGAACCAGTCAGGAGTGAAATGTTCAATTGCTCACTCTAATGGCAGAGGAACAAGTTAACATTGTATTTGACTGGTAGATGCATCAACAGCATTTCTGCAGTGAAATTAATGACTCATTTGAGCTGAAGATCCATATGTTAACTAGTGACTGCATCACAAATACTAACAACTTAAGTGAAAGGCTTTTCTAGGTTTAAACTCTGTATATCCTGTGATTATTGTCTTTTTTTTTTAATAGTCCTAATTAATTTCAAAGTATTTCTTAGGTGACTGTAACATGCTTAAAATAGTTTAGTTTCAAGTAATACATCTATTGTTTCAACTGAAAATTTCATATTGCACTATTACTAGGCAGGAGGAAGCCTGAACAGCTGAAAATACTGCCGAATTTTAAAAGCTAAAAGACATTTATACCTGTTACCTGAAAAATGGTCCCCTGCCTTGAACTACTACTTCTAGATGTTCTCCTCAGCTTGTGTTAAGCTACATTTTTAGTTTCCAGTGGAAGCATAGATGTGATTAGTGTTCCAAAATAAGAGAATTGAAGGGATGAGTTTGTGAGTTCAGATATTGTTGTTTCAAAACGGTACCTTCTTGACTGTCTGGAATACATTTTGGAGATGTGAGGAGGACATAAAACTTAATAACGCAGTTAATAATAATAACTACACATTTATGGGACAACATTTAACAATAACAACACACAATAGTGATTTAAAGCATGAGAACAGTAATGGTTTTTTTCTTAAAACCTTAAGAACTTTTCTTGGAGCTGTAAAGGTACACAATTTTTTTCTTAATCTTGGGTGTAAAGTGAAATTAATCCAGTATTTGCAGGGATTGTAGTTAATGCTAACATGCAATATTGCACAGCATGCAGATCCAAGAAGACAACTAGGAAGTGCCTCTTCTATTTATAACTCAGAAGCGAGCAGGAGTATTTTAGTTAATGAGAAAAGTACATGGTTCATTGCATGAATGGAGAAGGAAGGACTGTAAATGCAAAATTCCAAGGGCCTGTAGGTATGCGCAGTTGAGGTGAAATGGAAGACTGACTAGGGAACAGGAAAAATTTATGTAAATAACAATTTCATGATAATAACATGAGAAAAATATAAAAGTAATTTGAAAGCTGTGAGAAGCAGTATTTTTTAGGGGAATATTGTAGCCCATGTTGCAGGGAAGTATAGATGTCTTTATGGGTTTTCTTGTTTACCAGTCTGGCTGGTTTTCCCGGATGGCACAGTTACTCGTGGAAGCCTGGAGCTGGGGAAGACTTGCCTTGTATTGATCATTGTCTGGTTGTAGTTACATCTCTAGGACTGAATCTGGAAGTCTGCAAACAGTGAGATAAATAGAAGCCCTCATTTTCTGGAGCTCTAATTCTGCCCAGATTTAAGAAACACAATGTATTCAAGTAATTTTCATGACTTATATATTCAAATTTCAGTATATGTCAATAAGCATTTCTGGCATCATCTCCATGGTAATTGAGATTATGTAGTTTTTTCATGGGTTTCTGAATGCTTGAAGTTGTATGTGTTGTCATTTTAACTTGTTCTACTTTGATAAATATGGCTTGAGAGGGCTAAGATGATTGACATACTGCTGCTGTTTGACTGTGACAATGTACAACAGAATTTAATTTTCTCCATAATGAGATGTTAAAGATTTTTGTAGCATACTTGCCATCTGTTTCTGTGTAGTCACTCTTTTATAGTGACTAGGTGTGTATCGGTAGGGCTATCTTTGCTCTCCAGAGTCAGCAGTAATAGTGACAATGTTTTTGGTACCTAGTACTCCTGCAGTATCTTTTTGCCCACTTTCAAAATATGAAAGACCTAATAATAAAACAAGATGTCAATTTTAAATACTTTAAAGACAGGTCAGTCTCTAGCCTTCCTTACATGGTAGGATACATTCAGGTACGTTTATGCAGAAAAGGTTCCGTTGTTATACAGGAAAGAAAAACAAACAAGAGAGAACACAAAAGAAGGCAAAATCAGTATGTAATTTTTGTATTAAAATGAGAAAATATTCACATGACTAATTTGACCACAGTCTATAACTTCCTTATTGCGTGGCAGAGGGGGAGGAGTTGCTGATCTCCCTCTGGTGATCAGCGACAGGACACAAGGAAATAGAATCACAAGGGCATGCAGTGACAGTACAAGGAGAAACAGCTTTAAATTGAAAAAGGGTAGGTACAGATTAGATAGTAGCCAGAAATTCTTCACTGTGAGGGTGATAAGATACTGGAACAGGTTGCCCAGAGAAGCTGTGGATTCCCTGTCCCTAGAAGTGTTAGAGGTCAGGCTGGATGGGGCTTTGAGCAACCTGGTCTAGTGAAAGGTGATCCTGCCCATGGCAGACAGCTGGAACAATGTGATATTTAAGGTCCCTTCTAACCCAAACCATTCTATGATTTTATGAATGGAGCTGAGTCAGGGGAAGTTCTGGGAAAAGGCTCATCACTGAGAGACTGGTCGGTCACTGGAGCAGGATTCCCAGAGAAGTGGTCATGGCACCTGTTTGAGTTCAAGGACTGTCTGGATGTTGCTCTTAGTCAAGTGGTTTAGTCTTAGGTAGTCCTTAAAGCAGCATGGATTTGAACTCTGTGATCATTATGGGTCCCTTCCAACTTCAGATATTCTATGATTCTGCCTAGTTTTGTCAGGCATAAAGTATCTGAATCTTGGATACTCTTGTGCCAGGTGAATGTTTCATTTATTCAGTGTGAAATGTGTCCTCTGTGGAAGTTGGTAGTGGCTTGTAGATACCTCCTTTGTATTATTAGAACTTCTATTTCATTCAGTATTAGATCATTTGACTGTTATTTTTGCAAAATTTCTGGATGTTGGTAAAGTGTTTTAGCTTGTTTACCAGTAACTGGAAGTTTGTAGGCATGAAGTCAGTAACCTGAAACTTGTGTAATGGATTTATGTCAGAGCTGGCAGGGAAGCTGCAAAAATGTATAGCTAATCTATATTAAGACTGGATATCTGTTTAATTGTTATTGTCATTTAAGGACAGAATTATTTAATTTTGAAGTTGCCTTTCCCTTTTTCTCTTTTTTCCTTGTAATAGATGCAAAATAATATAGTTTAAGGTTAATCTTTTTTCTGCTTTTTTTTTCCAAATTTGAATGAGATATTCCTTGTTGAATCTGGGCTCATGGTGGATAATAAATTTCACTACATCTTTAATTATTAGCTCTTATAAGGCAAGATTCAAAAAAATGCTGTACTAGTTACAGATGAGCAGCCTCTTCAGCGTGGATACTTTTGGCATACAAGCAAGTGAATTTTTTTTGTAAAAGAACAAAGAGTTAAAATGGGAAATGCTGCAAATCAGGAAATACTAATGGATGAAAATGCATCATTTTAAGTTAGGCAGAGGGTTTTTTCTACCTATGTAGAATTTTTAGGTAAACTAAAACATGCATCTATTTTCTAGTGTTTTCCAACTTCCTCATTTTTCAAGCTTCATCTTTGCTTATGATAGTAGCCTTCTCTGTAGCTCTTTATGGCCCCTCTTTACTGAACTTCCCGTGGAGAATACAGTTGCAGTTGCTTCCAGTCCCGTTTACGAACTGGTGTTGCTGAGAGTATGTTATAGGGAGTGGTAAGAAGTACTGGTCTCCCAGAGATTTAGAGAGTTTACATCATCTTATTTTGGAAGCTAAGCCCATATAACACACAGTCTGGCAGTTTGCTCTGGCAGATCTCTCCAGATCACACTATTCTAAATGCTTATCTTGGGAAGGTTTCTTTGGGTTAATGGAAAACTGTGCTTTTTTTCCCTTCACAGTGCTGTGTCTCTCAGATTTTGATATGCTGGGTTTTTTTGCTTTCTCCGGTGTTTCATTCTTAAATCCTGTGTTGGCCACATGTAACTGGTGCTGGTAGATACCTTGGGAGCAAGTGGAGAGAGCGCTGAGGATTTGTGTAGTCATGTAGCAGATAGTGTGTGGGAGGCTGGTATTGCTCGTTTTGTTTAGCCTGTGAAAGCTTAGATTGGCCTTTCCGTGGTCAACAAGTAATTGAAAACTTGATACAGACAGTTCTCTGCTGAAAAGGGAAATGGCAGAACAGGTACAGCTGACTGTGCATATGATTCTATGTCTTAGATAGTGGGGAAGAAATTCTGTTCATTTTACATATGAGGAATAGGAAAATGCTGTTCCCTGATAAGCTGTTTTCCCCATGTGTGTTTGTGTGTGTTGGAAGACAGAAGAATGCTTGGTATACATAACATTTGCAACTTGAGTGCCAAGACAGATATTTTAAACTTACCTTTTTTTTACTATTATGTGTGCTAACTGAATGTCAGAGTTTTGCTCAGTGAAATTATGTTTTAAGATATTTCAATTAGGTATTTATATACTTGAAGTACTGTTTTCAGTGAAGAAAATGTTAATCTGTTCTTCAGGTATTTATGATTCATTTATAAAGAACATCTGAAAAGATTAGCTGTTGTTTGCTTATGGTATAATTTTTCGAAAATATTGATTTCTGAATTGCAAATGCTGAATGTAAAGTACTGTGAGAAATCCTATTTTAATTGAGTTACAATCCAAGTGTGACCTTTTGGTGATAGATCTTACTGGACTTTTGATTGGAATTCACTTTTTTTCCTACTTACAAAAAATATACCTTTTTTTTCTTCTCTCAGAATCAACGAATCCCATCTGACATGGTGTTTCTTAGAACCTCGGAAAAAACAGGTATGTTTTGACAATTCACATTTGTTATGTGATAAGTTGGTGGTTGTGGTAAAATTTTAGATTGTACATTGTGGCCAATTTGAAATGGTTAAATAGATTGATGGAGGTCCACCTTCATCAGATTAATGGGAGAGAGTCCCTACGTGACAAACACATTATGCTTGGACTGTCAACCAGGAATAATCTTACTGTGAACCTGAGACTTCTATAGATACGTGGGTGATTTTTATGAGCTGTTTTAACAAAAGGTTTAAATATTAAAAATACTAAAAATATTTAGCAAATGTGTTTATAAGACTGTACTTGGTTAGTATGATTTGACTTTATTTTAAATTATTCACAACTAATTATTGTCTAGCAACATACATTCAAGTGTCATCTGATTGTGTTTCAGTAATTAAATTGAACTAAAATCTGAACCTACTAATATGTGTTTAACTATTTTTGGAAAAATGTATTACAAGGATCTGAAATCCAGAAATAACTTTTTTGGTTTTTTTTATTTCAAAATAATGCTGCTTTTTCGGTCAGTTAGAAAAAAAAAAAACACAAAAAAACCAAACAGGAATTTTCTTGAGTGAAAGAAAGAAAAGTGCTGCTTGTTAGCTCTATTTCTCTTCACATGGTGATAGGGGAATACTCTTAATCTTTGAGAAACAAATATCTCCTTTATAGGAACCCTATAAATTATAGCTGTTTTGTAAAGTTTAGAAATTACTACTGGATGCCCCTGTGTATAACTCAAATGAGTTTTCCTCCTTTATATTACCATTTCTCTTCAGATCCTGAAGAACTGTCTGGTGTTTGTCAGACAGCACTAAATTTCACAAAGCTAATAGCTGTGATATTGGTAAGCCCTGTATTAGTGGCACATAGTATTTCATTGTGGCACTGGAGTTCTATCATATATTTCAGATAAAAGCCTAAATTTGTAGACATCATTTGAAAGAGAAGACAAAAATATTTCTGATAGCCTACGGACATATAGTATAGCTATATATTTGCTAAAAGAAGAAATTACTGTATAGTCACTGTGTCTTGCTAATGCTGATTAGATGCAGTAATCATCTATAACTGGCCTGGAGTGACAAAGTTTTCTAGTGGCCTTATATAAGCTCCATCTTTGTTAACCCTCTGGTTCAGGATACACAGGCTTTTCTTTTTATTCTCTCTCAGAACCACAATTTATTAAAAAGCCTAATTTTCTATTAACAAGCAACAGGTTAAGTAGTTTTATTGGTGTTGCACTTCTTTAAAAACAAAACAAGAAAACAAAACCACACAAAAATAATTTCCTAAACTTTAAGCATATGGCAGTAATTGTTTTTTGACTATAGAGTGAACACTTACATCTGTAATTGTTTCTTCCTGATGTTGCAGTTTTGACTGATTTATTCTTTAATTTATAGTTGACACTTTTAAGTACTTTGTGAAATAGTTTTTGCATGGTTTTATGTTCTATATGTAATTTTATCTTCTGTGTAATAAAGCAGTTTAACTATAGCTTCTCACTGTAAATCTATAAAGAGTAAAGCGGAGAGTTTGAACTAATCTCAAAATCCAAGCCTCCCTGTAAGCTTCTTTTAGGGTAAAGTACTATTTTCCAGCTTCAATATTTACATTACATATTAATGTAGTCTGCAGCTCTGCAATATCCTACATCTTCACTCAAAAAAAGAAGCAGTTTGAGTTATAAATGGGCAGTTTACAAAGTTCATCCTGAAACTCACCCCCACAATGCACTTTTACAGTTTTCTAGGATACTTTTAACTCTGCATAGCAGAAGCTGCATTCTGGGGTATCAAGCTTATTTTGATAAAACTAATTTCTTATTAGATGGATTTTTCCCTTTCTTTATCAAATGTGGGTTTTTTTAGCTAGGTTGGTCTCTTCAAAGGTCTGATATAATAACTTGATGTTAATTGTGTGCCTGTATCTAAGTTCCTTGTGTTTTTTAATCAAACTTTTACAGAAGTTATTGTCTAAGGGTTCGTATTGGTGGGACTTTCTTTTGTATTCATGTGGCAGTCTGTAACATTGGTATTCCTCTCTTTCATGAATGGAGGTGGCTAGATGGCTGTTCGTATTTTGAGTTAGGATTACTTCCCAGGGGGATGGAGCAGGTGGAAATCACTCCTCAAATGTGAATTCTTTGCTGCTGTCTGGCTCCCTGTATAGCAGAGGTTTCCAAAAGATTTCCATTGACTTCCAAAATAAATAAAAATAATAAAAAAAAATCAAACATTAAAAACTTATGGAATAATATATTGGAGTTTTATGTATTTGAAAAGGTAGGAGGGGATTATTTATGGCTGAATCTCAGTTTTACTCATTATATATGGCAGAATTGACAAGCAATTTGGATGATTTGTCCCGTTCATCAGCCTTCCACCAAATGAAAGGAAATGTTCATGCTGGGCTGGCTGCAAAAGATAGTCTAAAGGTTATTTTCATTTTTCGTATAAGCAGGCAGCATGCCAAAAACAACTGACTACCCTACTGTAAAGCTGTTACACAAATGTACGCAAGATCTCTGTTACACCTTCACAGAACTCCCTTGCTGAAATTAAACTAGGTCTTAAGTGGCCCTTAACAAAACTTTCAGGATCATTTTTAATTTGGTTGGCATGTTCTCTGCATTTCATTTGTCTATATGCCATCTCAATCAAAAATCAAAGGCTAGACAGGGCATTCCAGAGATCATCATATAACTTTATAATTGCCCACAGAACCTGCCAACTGAAACGTGTGTTAGTAACTTCATTATGGGAGTATCAAAGATACTGTGTGTGTAAAACACAAGAAAAATTTCAAATATGAAGTCTTTCCTTCTCTAAGCTACAATCCTTGCACTCCACATTGGCTGTGCCTTGGTGCAGTGGCTGGCTTCTGATCCAGGTCAGGTATTCCTATGCTAACACGTGCTCTGATATGAACTGGGTCTGGTCCTTCCTAAAAATCTGGTGCATATGTTTGTAAGACTCGGTGTTTCTGGAATATTTGTACTCTTTTTACTTTCAAATGTGGAATTCTGAGAGGAATACAAACTTTATAGGGTGACTACAAAGTGTGAAAAAAGGATGAATGAAGCGTAACTTTTTTCCAGACAAGCTTTTTATTTACATGCCTCTAATAACCTCAGATTCTTATTATTCATGGTGGAAAGCTGGCAATGGCTGGTTCTAAACTAAGCAAATGTTAATTTTAGCTATCAATTTTTGCTAGGACCTAGAACAGATGACTGTTGGAGCTAGCAGCTTGGCTTTTCTTTTGTTCATATGGTTCTTTCATCCTCTCTTGTTTCACAAAAACTCAGGGAACTTCTTAACTTTGAGATCATTGGTCTGCCATACTAGGTTGAAATTGGCCACAAGTCAAAAGCTACTGGGAGAAAGATGGCATGGCAGAATAGCATTGAAAATGGAGTTAGGGCTAAAGAGACTAATTGCCTACATCTGCAGCTGGAATAGCCAAGGGGTAAAAAGCTTCAGGGCTTGTGGTGTGCTCCATAGACACTAGCACTGCAAAGAATTGTTTCTATTCTGTACTACTGCTAACTACTTAGGCCTATGACAGACTAATCGCAGTGCTGGTAGGATACTGACTTTCTTTAGTAACTTTAGGGGGGTAAGAATTGCTTAATCTTAGTTAAACGCGTCTTCTTGTTCCCGAGGTCCTCTTTGTTACAGATGATGCTTTGTGATAGTATGAAAAGTACAGCTGGATTTTCTTTTCAGTCTTTTCTGGTGAAACTGAACTTCCAAAGGGTGAGCAGGAGGTGGTTTTCCTGGTCTGCTTCGGCTTTCCTAAGCATAGTATTTGAAACTAGCACGTCTTCTGCATGGAGTTAAATTTTTTGGTAGACACTTGATTCCATGTAGAGTAACAGCCACTACTTCTGGAAAAATAGTATCTTTTTTTCAAGAGAGAGAGTACTGCATTAAAATATTTCTCTTTTAAAAAACTTGTAACAGTTTGTAAAAAAATAATTACATGTAGAAGTCTGGTAAAATAAAGTCACAAATTTATTTTAATACCTCAGCTGCTGAAGGCTTCTCAACAGCTACCAAATTGGCAAAAGAAGTTTTTGTTTTGGCTTTTTTGTTGTTTTTAATTGTAAAGGCGATACTCTGGAGAGAGCAACTCCCAGAGGCTGATCAGTTCCACTGCTGTCGAGCATGCTCTCATGCAAAGGTTTTTGCCATAAACCAATTTTGTTACTGTTTGTCATTAAATCCAATACATAATAATTTACCAGTGTGGACATAGCAAAACAGTTTGTCTATCACTACAGCTGCGCAATGCAAGCAGTAGGGAAGTGGGAAATAATTTAAAAATTCTCACAATCCTTTGTGGAGAACCTTTGATTCTTTGCAAGGTCGTGCGGGTTGCACAGTTTCTATGTCTCGTATTTTTCAGGCCACTGTTACATTGTTCTGGTCCTTTCTGGTCAGCCGATTTCTCCAGCCTGTCAAGGTCTCTCTGGACATTTCTCACTGCATAGATCAGTATTTTGAATTTCACTTACGAAACTATTTTAAAATGGTGTATTTACTCAGGCATAAAATACTAGTTGCAAACATGTTTATACTTTTCAGAACTGTAGCAAAAAGAGTAATCTCACTTGCATTAAAATTTGTAGTTAGGGGTCTTCAGGATTCTTTACTTGTAATTACTTTAACAACAATGGATAAGTAAAATGTGGGGATAAAACAGGAAAACAATTTTTATTTTGAGATTTTGTAGCAGTTCATTTCTGTAGCAATATAACTCTCAGATGTGATTTTTATTTTAAATGCTAACCATTTAACTGCATAAACTCTGCAATGCAAGTACAGGCTTAAGTAATCATTCATACAAGTTGATTTTTTATTGGAAGGAGCTGTGAGTTAACCAGTAAAGGCGTATTCCAGAGTCTACCATCTCAAACAAAGTCTGCTCATTAAAAAAGTTTTTTTGAAAATGATGAGTTCTTAAGCATTTCTATACAAAAAGAGAGCATTGTGTCACCAAATGCATTTTACTTGTTTAAAAGATCTAGTTTTGTAGATCTTAAAAAGTAAGTATTAGTAGAACATTTATGTCAAAGAATGAGACTCCAAACTCACTGCAAGGAAAAATATAATAGAGGTGATGCTAGTACTATCTATTTATTCTGGACAGTTAGGAGTAAGTGTTCCACAAATAACTTAATTGTCTGGGCCCCAGCCTGTTCTGGAACTTCAGATATTTGAAAATCAAACCAGAGGAGAAAATGTCAGTTTGGAATTCTGTTGTGCAGCTGATGTCACTTTTTATTTCTTCATAAAACCAGCTACTGCAGAATAATAAGGCTGAAGGAGTTGCATTTGTCACACATTCTGGAATTTTCTATTATGTTTAGAAAACAAGTGTTCTAAAGCCTACCTGTCTGGAAACTAAAATGCTTTGAAAAATCTATTGCTATAGAGAATGATAAATGACTAGAGTTAAGTTTTGCACATACGGCCGGATAAAAGTTTATCTTCAGGGCATGAGTAGCTGCCAACAATCTGTCCAAACT
The DNA here is from genome assembly GCA_013397845.1 of Melanocharis versteri. Taxonomy (NCBI): domain Eukaryota; kingdom Metazoa; phylum Chordata; class Aves; order Passeriformes; family Melanocharitidae; genus Melanocharis; species Melanocharis versteri. The sequence goes on from VZTG01009080.1 coordinate 1,933,941, forward strand.
ACTTTAATCTGTTTCTCTACTTCAGTTCCTATTCTGTTTTTAGCATTTGATTTAACTCAGGCTTGAAATGTTTTGGTGTCTGCTTTAAGCCGCTGAGTAATAGTGATTTGATGTGATCAGCTACTTGTTTAAGATACAGTCAGATAGTATGAATGTTATGTGGTGGAAGGAGGTGGTCTCAGCAGGCATTAGGCTCACAATAATATTATACTCTCTCTATTAGAACTGTAAAATTACACAGTAAAATATTATTAGAAGACATGATATATATATATAATTCCCTAATTATTTTCTTTTATTTTCTGTGCATACTTATCTGACTAGTACAATCCATGTATTTCATTAGATTTGCAGCAAAATAAGCATTAACAAAGAAATATTTTTTTCCTGTATTAAGAAAATAGGCTAGTAAGAATTGGAAAAATTGATCTATAAGGAGACTGTGTATTGTGTTAGGCATGAATTAGCCTGTTCCTATTTGCCAGTTATAATGCATGTTCCTAGAAATTTGAGGGGATTTGTTGGCTTGGCTTGAGTAGCAGTCTGAATGTCCCGAAATCCCAAACAACTCCCCCAGATTGGGAAACAATGTAGAGAAACTGAAGATGAGAATCATCAAAGCAGATCCCAGAGGCAGGGCAAGTCAGGCAAAAATATACATGTGTGTTAAGAGCTGATAGGCTAGTTAGTATATTGTCAAAGGCTTTGAAAATAAAAAACCAAAATCACTCTTGCAAAAGTAGGGTTCAAGAATTCCTTGTGTGGAAGTCTGTAATATGTTGTCTGCAAAGTATCTGTTCATAAGAGTGATACCATGCATTATGGTTGGGGGTTTTTTTAAGATACTGTCTCCTTTTTCTTCTTTTAGATTATTGAATTTGGGGTGTTTTTATTTTCTTCTCTTACCTGAAGGCTCTACTGGGCAAGCTGTTAGTATTACCTTGATACTTTGAGTTGATTGGAACAGGTCTCTTCGTGGGCCTCATCCTCATTGTGAAAAAAGAATTTCTGCATAATCTACAAAGTTCTAATTATCAGGTCTAATGAGGAGCAATCTTGTAGTAGATTCAGAGTTGTCTTGCTAAAAATTTAGAAATGATCCTCAAATCTATCTTAATGCATTCATGAGGAAAGGATGGCTTGTACGTGCTAATTTGATTCTGACTTTCATATAGGGCTTGAGGTGTGTGGCTAGCTGGAGTTGGAATGGAAACTTGCGTAGATTTCAACTACCTTAGTCTAGCAGCTCTCTTTCCAGTGGTAGAAAACCTTACTTGGAGCAACCTGTCTTGTGAGGAATAGCCAGCTGAGGAGAGGACTGGGTTTTCCGTGCAAGTGTTGTGGCCTGTGTTGCCATGCTGTCACTACTCTGGAGTATATGAAGGCTAAATGCAATTTCGCTCAAATATTTAACTTCTTCAGGTACAGTTCTGATTGAAGGTTTCCATGTAGCTTTACACAGCCTTCCTTTGTCTGTCAAGTAAAAAGAGATTGGAAAAACTGTAAACCTATGTATATAAACTAAAGCACTTTTTGCGTTAATAAAGTCCAGTGTTAAATCTTCATAGCTGAGTCTGTTGTTTCTTCCCGGTTACCAAACAGTAAAGGAGAATGTGCTTTTCCCTGCTAAATGTTAACTAAAAATTTATCTTCTTGTTTTTCACATGCCTACTGTAACCTGATGGTTTTGTCAACTCCTTTGACTTGTACTTTTCTATGTTTAAGCTTTTTGAGATACCAGGGCTTTTATTCCTGCTCCTGCTAATTTAGTTAATGGAATGTCCTTCAAGTTGATTATTATTGCTGCTACTAAAATCTTGGAGGCAAAATATGCTCTCAGTGGATTCTGGTATATTTGGCCATATGCTTTTCTCAACCTCCTCTGTGAGCTCTGCTTTCATCAAAAGAGGAAATGCTCCTTAATTCTTCTATAAGCACTCTTCTTTGAGATGTATATGTATTTTTTGTGTTGCTGGTCTGTAGAAATACCTAAGTGCATTATGGAGGTTGATGGGGACAGTGAGTTCCGCTGTGCTGTCAGAGCTCTCAAATCATGGAGCTGTTTAGTCAGTATTCTTATTTTATCTGAAAAGTGAGAATTTATCCAGTGTTCTAAACATTGTCTATGGCAGACTTTTTGATTTAGTCATTACTCTGAAGATGTAAATAATGCACACCATCTTTTTTCTGTATCACTGAGTTTCTGCAAAAAGAGATTGCTAGTATGAATCTGAAGAATAATGGTGCAAAGTGGTGCATCAAATCCTATTAAATGGAAAAGATTCATGTTTTTGAGTGTCTTTCTGTATAAAAATAATATAAATCAGTAAGCTAAAATTTGAGAATGTGAATATGAATGTAGATTTTTTTTTTTTTACCTTGGAACATTGTTTGCTGTATCTGAGAATTCCATAATGTTTTAATATAGATAAAAATTCCTAAAGCGTACTGAATCAATACCGCAATTCAAAAAAGATGCAATGTGATCAAGCTTGGATTAAAAAACGTCTGAGTTCTTGTCAATAAGGAACTGTGATGAGTTTAGGGGTATCATATTGACTGTGTATTAATACATGGTATCCTATAAGACCATCAGCTGATTGTTTAGAATGTAAATGAAACTGTTGATGGATCCAGTGACTGATGGCTTAAATTCCAATTAATCAATTGCTTCATTGGTTTCTTAATTCAGATCAAATATCTCAAGTACACACGGTTCTTCCCTGGTCTTAAGAGAAATTAATGCTTTTAAACTAATTTAATCAGTCTTCTATAAGTGTGCATCCTCTGGAATGGCGATGTAGCTTAAATGTTCGGGATGTTTCAGATGTCTTGCAGTTTTGTTCCTCCTTAGAAGCCGTCATAATTGAAAGCTTCTCATTAGAATAGTAAATGAAACTCTGCACTCCAATATGTCATCTTGGTGCTGCTATTCACCTTGTCATCAGTTTAAAATTTTCATGCACGTAGTCACTTAAGTAATATAAATGATTTAAAAATTAAGTTGTTTGTAAATGATCTGGTGTTAGGTGTGCAACGTCAAAGTCTGGGATTTTTTTGCTGGGTACATTCTAGTAACCCATTTCTTTCAATGTTTTTCACTTAAAGAAGGAAGGCTGGTAGTATTGCCAGAAAATATAAAGCTGTTTATGACACTGCAGTTCCGCGTGCCCTGTTTCCCACTGACCCATCAATTAATTCATCAACACTTGACATAATCTCTTCACTCTGACACTTATACCAGTTGATCTTAATTTGATTGCCATTAAAACCTTCCTTTCCTGACAACTGTTGTCAATTATACAAAATAAAATCAAGTATTCATAAGTAGGCTGTAATAGGATATAGGCAGATAGATTTAATAATTCAGTTTTGCTGAGGCTTGAAAGGCATTAGTTGTAGCTGTTGTTCTCATTTGTAAAAAATTCATTGGATACAGCTCTGGAGAGAGAAGGCAGACGTAATTTTATTTATTTAGATTTGACAGAGAAGAACCCAGACATGTAATGATGGTTTAGCATTATCTCTGTTTAAGAATAACTGACAGGAATTCTTATCAGTTATATATTATAGAAAGTAAATGTAATTTACTTTTAGGATTTTTTTTTTTTTACTAATTTAAGTGCACGCATTCTAGGGTTGCTTTTTGACAATATCTGTAATGGAGTGTGGAATTCAACCCTGCATTTATGCAGAAAAAACAATACGTTTTCAAGACTGGGATGTCTGGTCTTTATTATGCTTGTAAAATATGCATATTCCTGTACATCTGCTATATACAATTAAATTACAGTTGCTTCCCTCTGATGCATCTTCATGACAGTATAACATTAAAATGTGTGCTATGGCATATTTGAATTATACCTATAAGTTTACTTTAGTGCTTATTGGCAAGTTGACTTATTAAGCTTGCCAATAATTGGCAAAAAATTTGCAGGCAGAAATCTGTTAACTTTAATGTTTTCTGAGAGAACATTAAATACAGTTTTCAGAACTTCTGTGTTGATCAACTTCTTATACACTATTCTTCACTGTGTGCACTGATGTTTGTAACAAATACCGTGTGTGGGTTGACTGGTAAGGCTCTGTGGAAGGGATTTGAATGTACTTGTGAAATCTAAAAATGGAAATATTAAAAAAAAAATTTCACTTGTAAAATGCTGATTAAGTAGGTGTAGTCAAAGACAAGATCTGCTCTAAGTGATGTCTCAAAGCAAGAGCAGAAAAAGTGAAGGATAGAAGTGTGGAACTCCTTTTATAATGTGTCATTTGCTTTGTCGCTTTTTAATGCTAGTCAGAATAAGTTATTCCTTAGCAGGGGTTTTTTTCCTGAATTGAGAATCCTCTTGTGTCTCATCTCATGACTTAGAACTGCTTTCTCAGACCCTTCTTCCAGGCCAGGAGCTGGGAAATGAAAATTAAGTTTGGATACTGGACAAGTTGGATAGTTTAGTTTGGTATGTTGAGAAAACCATTTTAATTTTTCGTGTTGCTATTCATCAAGAAACATGGCCAGTCCTGGAAAGCAAGTATTAGCGTATTTTAGCTTTAGATATTAGCGTATTTTAGCTTTAAGTATTAGCGTATTTTCCAAACTTCTCTTTGTAAAAAGCGAAGCCAGTAGACTTCATGATCAGGAAGGAAGCAGGGAGGAAGCTCTGTCTTTTCATTATGCCACTCTGCCTAAACTTCTTGCTTGCCATTTTCAGAGTCTGATTTGCACAGAATTTCCATGAGTCACGGCATGCATTTTGAGGTATCTGGATTCAATTATGCAGTCTAGGCTTATTCAAGAGTATTACTGCCTAACAAAGAACATTAGGTCATACTCTTATAACTGGTAGGATATTCTGTGTCTGTCTGGTTATTTAAGGGCACTATTAGGCTACTAAGTTTAGTAGTATACAACAGAACAGTCTTTGCCTAAAGCATCTCTGTAAGAAAAAAGTCTGTGATATGCAGGAATGTATGTAATGTAACACAGGAGATGCTACAAATAACACACAGTTTTGATTCTGCAGCAAACTAAATCAACTTCTCTAGGGCAGTTGAGATTTTCTTTCCACACATATTTCAAATATTAAATCTCAATGTAATTAAGATAACATGATTTTTTTTTTCATTACAACTTTCCATTAAAATCAGGTGATACAATTTTACATAGAATAAATTCTTTTCCTTTTGTGAAGTAAATGCTCTTAGTCTGTCAATACTGCTATTTAGGGTTTCTTGCATTAAATACACTTTCTATAAAAACTACTTGTTAAACAGGCTGAATATTAGGCTGATCGTTTTAAGGAGAAATTATCCATCTTTCTGCTTAACAGAAACAACAACATTTCCAAATCAAATAAAATAGGAACAAGTAATTTAATTAATACGCAGCAAATTTTCTCTTCTGGGTGACTTTCTTAATAGACCATGGAAGCTAGAATACATTTAAGAAAATATGTAATATCCCAAGCAATAGCTTGTTTTCAGAAGCCTATTTTTAAGTCTGTATTTAATACTCTGGAATATGTATATAAAAATAAAATTTAAGTGCTTGATAGTGGCACAAGTTCATATACATTACTATAATTTCAGGAATTTAAAGATATCCGCATATAAAGAAATTACTACATAAAATATGATTAACAAGTTTGATAATATAAAAAATAGATTAGGCTATCTGGTGATGATGCATAGTGTTAATTAAGAGAAAGCTTATGATATAATTGTGGTTCACTTGATTAAGAAGCTCAAGAAGCTTCTCTTTCTGGTTTGGGGAAGAATTTTTTTCTTTTTTTTTTTTTTTTTCTGCCTGCACTTTTTTTAAAGTTTAAGGTGAAAATATAACCACCTTTTTCAGAGGATGACCTGTATTTAGTTTTAGAATTCTTGTTCAGGACCGTCGTTTTCTTCAAGATTCCTAGAGACAGGTAGGTTGCACTGATGTGTGTGCACATGTACACGTCCTTCCAGTATGTTCTGATTGAAGCTTTAAGTCCAGCACACACTGAGTAAGTAGAATTCTTCCTGCTTACTTTGTATTAACAGTACCTTTTTTTGCCTAATCTAGGCAGGGCATATCATGGCCCTAGATTAATGCCATCATAGATGAGCTTTTTACTCTCTATTTCAAAACACCATAAAAGCTACTGAAATAAATATTGTTTTTCTTCAATATTCTAATAGCACACAAAATGGCTTAAAAAATAGATTTTTATCCATAATATCTCAAATAAACATAAGGAAGAAGTCTGTTAATAATTATCGATGTATAATTATCAATGTATCCTTATAATGTGAATTTACATAGTTGTTTCAAGTTCTTAAAACTATTTTCATCCTTTGTATTGAGGTGCAGTTTTTCCATGGAAAAGCAAACTTAGGGTAAGTTCCAGACAAAACTCAAATACTTGAGCTCTTGCTAAACTACCCAAACAGAATTGCAGTCCCAGGACTTTCCTAAGCATTCAAGTTTCAAAGTTTCAACTGGAACCATTTCAAAAATCAGTTTAGTTGCTACTTGGGCAGCACCTTGTGTGCACTTGCTCTACATTGATATCTGCCTGTCTTCAACTGATTAGACTAAATGAATATTACGTACTTGTAAATTAGTTTAAATGTGTTCATGAAGTTTGCATCACTTTTGATAAATGATTAAGCTTATTAAGGCCCAGTGTAATTTCCTTGAATCAACCTTAAATTCTAATTCAGATAATTCCAAAATTTTCACTTGAATGATGAAAATAAGTCAGATGTTCACAATGTCTACTAATTTTGAACAACTGTATAGTTATGGGAAATGAGCATCTGGGTGCCTCACTGTATAAAGTAAAAGTTTTAATTTTGTGCATTCTCCTTTATATGTAGCCTTATGAAAATTTCTCATGTTCAGTGTGTAATTAAATTTTTCTTTTTTAGTTTTTTTCTTTTTGTAGACAGCTACTTTTGATTGGTAAATACTTAAAATACTTAATGGCATTTCCTTAAAGTAGCACAAACTTGAAAAAATTTCATTATTTGTGTGCTGTAAAATAATTGTCAGGTTCAAGAGTTATTTCTGTATTCAGAAGGAATAGCAGCTCCTGACATGTATAGATGGTTTGGGTTGTTTTGTTTTTTTTTTCTGGCAAGTCATATTCAGGTTAGAAATGTAAGAGACTTTTAACGCTGTCCTAAAGCATTCTGCTGAGGTATGTAACACAATTTTTACAACTTTTTTGTGGGGGTTTTTTGGTTTTAATTTTGTGATTGGGGGAGGAGGGTGCAATGCTTCCAAGCATTTTAAAATGGAAAAATGAAAATATTTATTTTTTTTCAAAATACTTTGATTTTTAGAAGTTTTATGTACTGCTGACTCAAACACCTCTGAAGGATAAAGTACGTGTGACTTCCACACAATACACAGTGGGGAGTATTTAGTATTACAGAAATTCAAGGTTTTTGGTAGGGGTGAAGAATTGTTTTTATACTTTCTAATTACATATTTAATCTTCCATGTTTATAGCTTAGTTAAGCCACATTACCTTAGAGAATAGTTAAAATTACTTAGTCAAATCTACTGCAGTATTTGAGGTAGAGAAGAGGATTGTATTGTTTCGGTTTTGCTTTTGTGATCACTATTGAAAGCTGACTTGGCAGAAAGCAGTCCCTTTTTCTGGATAAAAGGGAAACAGGCTATGAGATAAGTTATTGATGAAGTTAACTGCTGAAGTGAAGAGGAAATGCAGCTGGCCAATACATGTCATAGTGTGAGCTCTATTAAATGAATATATGTGCAGTCAGCCATTCACAGCAGCCACACTGGTCTTGAACTGCATTGATCTATAGTATAATTCTAAATTAAATTGATACAAGAGAGCAACCATTGACAGCAAGGGTAAAGAGAACTGTGAAATGTCTTGTACAGGAAAAGTATGATGGAGAGTAGGCTCATCTATGCCATGGACAGAAAGTGCAGTGGTATGGTGGTATTTCTTGGTGTTCCTAGGTACTTTACACTTCATTATGATGCAATGGGTGTCACTGACTCTTCAAAAAGTGCTTTATAGTATTTTATTTTAAGAAGAAAATCCATAAATAATTCTGTTAAGAATGTAAAACCAGCTTTTCGAGAACTTCAGCTGCAGCTTTGCAGCTTGCATCTCTGAGCTTTGGGTGAAATTTAGCTGTGATAATGTTTCCTGAGAGCTGTCTATATTAACATTTAAAGATTTGTTTATTTACAATGTACTTAATATAAGTATAGCAGTTACATGAAAGCTTGTAAGATTCTTTCAAGTCTGTTGTGGAAAAACACTACCTTTTAGTCAGATACAATTTCAGGTGGCTTCTCTCTCAAGCTTGTCCTTTCAGACGATTAGCTCATCAAAATTCTTAATTTGCAGGCTTTGATGGACAAAACATTGGGTTCCATTAGACTTTACTTACACCAGGGTCCACTTGTGCTATAGAATAATCTCTCTCTTAACTTACGTTCACTGGTAGGTACCCATTCTTGACATATTGCCTTGGCACATTCTGGCAGACTCTCTTCTTGTCTGTAATAAGACTCAAACCTGGATAACCTCCTTTGCAGTGTTTCCTTCAACTAAATTGCTACCACATCACTTCTAGGGGTAAAACTACTTAGTTTTTATTGGATTGGTTGAAATACAAAAGGAAATATGGATGTGTTTATATACATGTCTGTTCATTAAAATTTACGAATAACTTGTAAAATCTATTATTTGCACACCCGTAGCACCCGGTAACAGTAGTGTATACAGTTGTTTAGCTGTAGTATAAAGGAAATTGTAATTACTGCATCAGAAATATTTAAGGCTTCTCTAGTATAGCGGTTGTGAAGAGCGTTGCTAAAATTTTACCACTTTTTTAAAAGGCTTCAAGCTTGATGGAATGGTTGTTAATTTTGTATTTTTTAATAGATTTGAAATATTTGTGTGTGGTCTTTTTTTGAATCTTACATTAGTAATGCGTGTAATACTCCAGACTTGATGATACCCATCAAATGAGTTACGGAGATGAGGGGAGGCTTTGCAGCGGTCTCAGTTTTCTGTTTCTTCAATATGGGTCTTCTGTCTGTACAGCACACTGATTCTCTTCAGTGTATATCAGTCTGTATCTTGAGCTTCCCTCATATCTTAAGTACTTTGCATGTGTTGACAGGTTTCTTTAGTCTTGGATCGCCAATAGTTGCAGATGATGCAAAATTAAATTTTTTAAGTATAATACATTCAGACCCTCGTTGTTTTGAATGCTGTCCATGTTAAGGACTTATTTAAAAATTTTTTTCAGAGAAGCCAGGAGACAATAAGCAATGAAAGTTTGTGATGTCATACCAGCAAGGAGAAAAAAATCACAGGCATCAGTTAATTATTCTGTTGTGCTGGAATTGTACAAGTGACAGAATTGCAATGAAAGAAGAAATAAAAGAAGAAATAAAACTAAACCTTTTTCAACCCCAGTTGAAGTTATATCTCTTGATGATTATGTTTGACAACCTATTTAAAAACTTTGAAGAAACCTGTAAAATAAAAGTTACCTCCATTCATAAACAGTCGTATTGTTAATTTTATTGGAAAAAATGGTGCAATTGTGCAATATCTAAAGCATTCCTGGATGAAAGTACACAGACACTCCAAAATACAAATCCTTTTATATGTACATTTTTTTTAAATGGTTGTAAATTGTGTTGTTTTCACTCTTCTAAATTTTTTAACCCAGACTGAATTTTTGAAATTAACATAATAGTTTGATGTCTCTTTGTAACTTCAAGGTTCGTGTTTCATTCGAACTGACCAGCTGGATGGAGAAACAGACTGGAAACTGAAGGTTGCTGTCAGTTGCACACAGAGATTGCCAGCTTTGGGGGTAAGCATTCTGTTTGCTTTTAAGTTATCTTCTATGTGTGCATATATATCTGTTATCGAAAAGATTGTTACAGTTACTGTAAGTATTGGAAAATACCTATTACCGGAGCCTTAGTGTTTGCAATAAATAAGACACAGATATTCTACTGGATACTGAATGAAAAGCTGGTTACACAAATATTCCTGGTTTTGCATTGAAAAGAAACTGAGTCAGAATTGGATTTTTGTCTTTGAACCTGGTGGTTCTTGTTGTTGCCCGCTCTGCGATTCACACTCTCTCAGAAGCAAATCACAGTTACAGTGTTTTTAACCAAGTCTTAGACTGCAAGTGCGAATTATTCTCATCTCAGGAACCATTGCTTTAATCACTTACTTGTGAGCTTGGGAAACAATAGTCTGCTCCTGGAAGGTGAAGTGCTTTTTATTGTCAACAGTCATTCTGGTCTGGCTAGGTGCAACGTGCAAGCAGGGCTCTCTTAGGAGTGGCCTGAATATGGGTATTTTTTGAGTGCATACATGTGTCACGAGTAAATCTAAAATCATGAAAAAGGACACAGGTGTGTGTGTGTATATATACACATCCAAAATAGACACATACCTACAAAAGCAAATGTAAAATTGTATGAATGTCTCCTTTACAAGAGGCTGAATTGTTCCCCTTGTAGTGGGAAAGCTTGCTGTTATACTGGCGAGTTGGCTTGGTGTTAGGAGACCTCCTTTGGAAACATAAACAAGTGACAAACTTGTGAAAATTTACCTCTACAGAATTTCTGGTGTTTTGACACTGAATCTTTTAGGTGTTTTATTAAAGGCAAATATACCTTAAGAAGACTGTTTATGTTCCATCTCAATAGCAAAAGTATTAGATTATCTGCCAGATCTTAGCAGGACTTCTGCAGTTACACTTCCAGAAACAGAGTTGCTGCCACACTCATATTAGCAAAAAGGAGAGGTTTTTTCCTGTGTTCATATTCTCTGACTACTGGCTTCACAAGTGACAGGAGAAGGAAAAAGTAGTTACATTGCACTTTAGAGGATTGAGAACAAGGTTTGGAACCAAAGGTTGGTCATGCCAGACAGAGATGCCAAGTCAAGCTTCAAGTCATGTTCTTGTTCAAGTACAAGTTCTGGTACAAGAACAGACTTCAACAAATATTCTGTAACCTGCAGCTGAATTTAGTATTTGTAATAATGCTTCTTCTGTAGTTTATAACATTTAATCATGGCCTTCTCTTGTTTTCTCATTAAAAGAAAATCATATCCAAATTTGGGACAGATGCAATGTGTTTTACTAAAATACATTCAACTTTCTATCTTGCTTTGTTTTTTTTTTTTTTTTAATTTAGTAGTACTTTTCCAACAGTTACTCCTGTGTTCAACTTAGCTGTTATGTTTTCTTTGTCTTTTTTTTTGGAAACATCACTGACTGCAGTTGCAAATACTGTGCAAAGCACTGTCTCAGAGTTTTATTTGCTGGTTATAATTTTGATGTTCTGAGCTTAGAAGGTTTGGTGTACTGAGGCGGATGAAATCTGGAATAAGTTACAATGCAAAGGCTTCTCTGCACTATCCCTCAGAAAAGAAAAAAAAACCTTTTGCATTAAGTTTTTTTTTTTCCTAAAAAATCCAAATCCATGTTTGAAGTTTTTCCCTTCTTGTTAGGAAGAAAGCATGGAATTAGCTTTCTAGCTTTCATGTTAGGTGGAGCATGAAATTTTTGCACAGTAATTTTTATATTATGTTCTTTGTTTAAAAAAAAACCCAAAAATCAGTTATCAATAGACTTGACAAATAAAGCATTAGGCATCTATGGAGATAATACAAAATTATGGTTAAGTCTGTGCAGTATGATTTGGAGAACTAAATGATTGTACATTTTCAGACTAGTAAATCAGAAGTGGTTGAAGTTGGCATGTCTGCATTTGAATGGTGGGACATGCAGCCTCATCTTCCTGCAGAAGTGAAGGCTCACTTCAGGTGGTGGTTGTTTTGGGTGTGAAGGGGAGGGAAGGCAAGATATCGCCAAGAAATCATTTGTTCATCTTGGAAACAATATAGAGGAGTCAATGTACGATATAGTAACCATTTCTTACTTAGTTGTTACCACTTAGGGCTATTAACCTCCTTTTAACTGATCTGGACTTCTTGCAAGATCTTTGTGCTCTCCCTCTTGAGCTGTAGGTGATAACCTAGTTGTATCATAAGCACAGTTAATCAGGAGCTGCTTCCACTTAACACACCTTTCCTGGCTACCAGCAGCGTATGAAAGCCACAAGCAGTTGATGTGCCTCTGCCCTTTCTCACACCACTCAGTTACTGGCGCTTACCCATGCTAGACAAGGCTTTGTCTGCATTAAGCCGACATTTCATCCGGAAGTAACTGACGCTGGGTGTAATACTTCCTGCCAACTAAACTAAAATACTTCCAAATTTTTGTACTATGGGGTTTGGTCAAACCACTTACACCTGGTGGTTCTTCATTGAGCTCATTTTAAATAACTGCTCCCAGCAAGTCTTAGACTGTTTGCTGTGCTCATGACATATATCTGCTTTGCTCCTAAGCCCCATCTGTCTGTGACTTTGTTTGGTGGAGTGGTAGCTTAATCCACCCAAATGTAAATGGTTTTTAAGGGATTCTCATGTTCGTCACAAAAAATGATGCTCAGTGCACATCACAGAATACTACTCCCATTCCTGTGGAAAAGCACATTGGTAATTCTTAGATTTCTGCAAAGGCACTTTTACCTTTACTCAAATGACAGTGATATGCCGGAGTGTCAGTCATGTAAAGAAGTTCTGTGGATAGACAACCTCAGAGATTGGTATGGAGGTCTAAGCAAGCTATGAATATCAAACTAACAAAAAATAGCATTATGAAATTATTTTATGGTAAGCCTAGTTTTTGTGCTTTTTAATAGAGTCATAAGCTGTATTTGTATATGGGCCCTACAGGAAGTCAAAACACAGTGTCCAGAATTCTTTTTTTATAGTTACACGGTTGGGTTCCTTTCCAGTACAAAATGCCAGAAGGCGGATGGTGCAGCACCGCATCCAGCTGCAGTGTCCGGCAGCGCAGCCCGAGCGCCGGTGCGTGCCTGGAGCAGCCGTGAGGCGCTCGGGGCTCCCGGCACACCTGCTCCAAACCTGGCCCTGAGGGCCGTCCGCCAGGACCCAGCCCTCCCGGCCCGATGGGGGAGTTTGGCATGGCGACACAATCCCCAGCTCCCAGGGTTAAATCCCTATGGGCATGTGATGAGCCAGCACCTGGCTGCTTCTCCCAGGCAGAACCTGTGCCAACCGGGACAGTGGGGCGCAGTCCCTGCAGCTCTGCCCTCTCCATCCCTGGGCTGACTTTTCAGGGTGTTACTGGATGGATCACATTATTCCAGCCGGCCTCTGCCCGCAGTGGCATCCAGAGACTCATCACACATCCCTGCCTCAGTGGCTTCTTCACAGTGGCTTCTCCACATGTTTGTGATGCACTTTCAAAGCTGAGACTTACAGTTCATACTTCCATATAGGAATATATTTTTAATAATTAAAAAATATAATTTATGCAAGTTGAGCATAAAATAGACTCCGAACAGTTAGCTCTTGTGTTGGATAGAATATACTCTCCATAATTGTCACTCGTTTTGATTTCTTTAGTTGAAAAAACATAGTCATTAAGGTTGGAAAAGACCTCTAAGACTGTTGAACTGGGTAAATGGCTCCACTGTGTTCACCACTACACCGTGTCTCCAAGTGCCACGTACACATGCCTTTTGAACACTTCCAGAGATGGTGTTTCTACTACTTCCCTGGACAGCCTGTTCCAATGCCTGACCACCCTTTCTGTGCAGAAAGTTTTTCTAAGATCTAATCTAAACCTCCCCTGGAGCAACTTGGGGCCATTTCCTCTGCTCCTGTCACTTGTTTCCTGGGAGAAGAGACCGACCCCCACCTCGCTACAACCTCCTTTAAGGTAGGAGGTATCTTGTGTTGGCATGAGCTGTCAGCCGTGTCAACAGAGCAGCACTGTAATCCTACCCACTGTGACACCCAGAACAAACAAACCTGCAGACCTGCCGAGCTTTTCTTAAAGAACAGATGACACCACCAAGACGATCGGTACAGATTTTGTTGTCTTTCTAAAGCACTTAATGTGATCAGAGAATTAAAATTTTAGCAAGTCACTTAATGATGGCTAAGCAGCAAATATGGTAACACCTAGATTAGGTTTCTTGCAGTTTCGTAGTTATAGGTGGGACAGTTCTGGCTATACACGAGTTCTAAGGCATTCTTCTCTAGCTTGTGTGATCAGCTATATTTATTAACAGCAGTGAGGTCACTGTAATTTTCAATAAATGGTGACTTGCTGATTTATATCAGAAGATCCATACAGCAGTAAACAATACCATTTACATTTAATTAGTTTTATTGAACCAAAGGCAATTTTATTTGCAATGAAGTACATGTTATGATTAAGAATGTATTTTAATGATCTTTAAGTAAGGTGAACAAATGTTGCCCTTGACCTAATAGAGGAGATTTTTCTACGTTATTGATAACTGTGGTGATTTTTAAATTGTGAAATGCAAAAGAGAACGTTTTCATTATTGTACCATCACAAAGTCATTTTCTGACTTACAGTGTGGAAGGATGAAATGCATTCTTCTCAATTATTATTTTTAAGTATTATATATATATA
>VZTG01009080.1:1948561-1976061 GCA_013397845.1 Melanocharis versteri
TATATATGAGATAATTAAATGCATATCAATTTTTTAAGAAAAACTCATCTACTGTTATATAAGAATATTTTTTTTACTTGAGATTCAAGTCTTTCATTTAGTTTTTTTAATCTAGAACTGTTACAATCCCCACCCAAACATTTTTTTGTCTTGAGTAAGAAAATAACTGAGGTCATTTGCCCTTGTTGCGTCCTAAAAATGATGTCATTTTAGATGTAGAATACTGTTTCCATTGCAGATATCAGTAGAACTATTTGGCTTCAGTGAATCAGCAGTTCAATGTGTCAGTAGGAAAATAAGTCTTTACTGAAGATGAGTTTCACAAATCCCCCATTAGTTAAATCATTAATAAAAAGTAGTTGCCTTTTCTAAAAATAATAGAATCAAATCCTTCGTTTAAGGTAATTTCCCTTTCCCCTGCTTTTATATAAGGGAAAGCAATGGCATAAGCTAACAAGGTAAATTTTTCTTGCCTAGTGGCCAGAAATTATATTTACATGTATTGTTGCTTACAAATCCTGATGTCTCCTTGTTAAAGTCACCCTCATGACTTCTTTCAGAACATTTAGAGGAGAAATGCACAGCTTCCATACTGGAAAAGCAGCACTTGATGAAAAAACATCTTTGTATTACAGTAACCTTTGTTGGTTGGTGAATGGAGTTCATAGGAAATTTGTCTTCTGTAACTGTATCATTCTTCAAGTTTTTCTTTCTTTACCTTGTATTATAAAACTACGGTGTTTTATTGGCCTGAGAATGGTGTTCATTTGGAGTACAGAACACTTGGCTACAGAAAATAAGAATATTTAACTCTTTTTTTTACCCTAATAATGAAAAAAATACTTCAGAAATCTATTGAGCATAAGTAATATGCTTCTATGTCTTTCTGCTACTTATGAATGAAATGCCAATGGACTAACACCCTAGACTTGCCCCAGAGCATAGGTTTTTTTAGTTTTAGAAAAAAAACCCCACGCACTTCTGGAATACTATACCAGTTCTAGCTTGTAGCTTTTCAGAATAATGCCAGTAATGTGCAGGGAATATGCAGATCTCCATTTTTCACAAAGATAAGTAACTTTGTTTCAGAGTTGAAATTCAAAAAGGAAAAAAAGGAAAACACAAAAAATTCAGGTGTTAAATCAGAGATACAAAAGGGGAACTAAAACATGAGAAGACACCAAAGGAGTATGGTAGATGGAAATTTTTACATTTGAAATGTAACAAGGGAGAACATCACAGTAGAAAAAAATAGGAAGATTAGAAACTAGGAAAATATATTACTGTAAAAATGCCAATTCACTTTAAAAAGGTGGATATTTCTGCTTTTTTTTATTTTAATTTTACTTCCCACTAAGGTGTTCTTTGAAAAGAGAGAACTTGACGCATTTCACTAGCAGTTTTTATTGTGTATATGAACATGTGTGTGGTATTAGTTTTCTTCTGTGCTATCCACTACTGAGAGACTCTTTATTTTTCTTTGCATAATAAAGCACATAATAGCTTGGATTAACTAAATTGTAGGTGATAACAGATTGGAGAGAAGTGAATGATAAAGATATGGGACACCACATGTATATTAGTTTCATATGAATTATTTCTCGTGAACCCGTTGAAAGTAGGTTGGAAGAACAAGGATGCAATGAATGAACTTTGTGTGAAAGACTTCAATAAATGCCTAATGGCTTAAGATAAAGATAATTTGTGAGATTCAGTGTTCAGATTTCATTCATGTTTTAAAAAGGACATGAAATCTAAAGTGTGTGTGTTTTTTGCAAGCTATGAGAGATTTCTTGTCTGCAGAACATAAATACAAATTCATTATTTATAGAGCTGCACTTTTTTAAGCTAAAGTCAAACGTATTTCATAAATGTACATTAGATTTTAAGAAAACATTCATTTTGATAACGAAAAACAAAAAAAAAGTGATTTTCATCGATCTAGCCATTATGTCAGAGAAATTAAAGGATATAAATATGTTGGGCTTTAAGACATTAACACGGGTAGACAATTACACCTTTAGTTAATTTTTGTACTGTTCAAATTGTGAAACATTCTTACATTCAGAATTATGGGGGAAAAATAATGGCCTACTTTTAAAAGTAGCATTTTAGCCAAGGTGTGGTTATATGTCCATGAAAGAGGCTATAAAATTAATTCTGCTTTGGAAGGCAGCACATTCTAGCTAGCATGAACAGGGTATTTGTACCTGTGTAATTTGGTCCCCAGAAATGATGTTTGATTAGCCTTTTGCAAGATTCATCTAGTAATAAAGGATGGAGATAACCCAAATAATTAGGTGCTACATACAGCGGGAAGGTGTGCAACTTTGCGTTTGATCAGAGGTTAGAATTCTTAGATCAGCTGGGACTTGGTATCAAACATCTGCTGCTCTCCAGAGTAGAAATTGGATTGTTGTTGATCCATGCATGAATGGTCAACTCCTTTTGAAATCTCTTAGCTGCTGTTGATCCTGACCATCTAAAAAGCACAAAAAGTTTGCTTTTGTGATTGAAAAAAGTCCTTTGTATCAGGGTTTTAGTCTGTAGTCTTTGTGTGGAGGGTGGATGTTTTAGAACATTTATCTGATGAAATAATTGTTTCGGATTATTTTAAGGTGAACCTCCCTGGCCCTCTAGGGACATCTCTTAAGATCTAACAATCATCATATTTATCAGATTTTTTTTCTTTTTTTTATACTATATACTGCCATCTATTTATAGAGCCTGCTACTGTTGTGTCTTAGAAGTTTCCTATTCTTCTTAGTTTTAGGGTAGGAACATTAGTGGATTGCTTGCTGTCATGAGTATGTGGTACACAGATATTAGACCAAATTTTATCAGACTAGTTTTGAGGTATCCCTGACTTTAAACATTTGAGTTACCCTGTTGATGTAGCCAGGCTTTCCTGAAGCTGATGGGATTTTCTCATGGGATTTTCACAGAAGTGCTAGAGCATTCAAGAGAACTTGAGTCAATTTCATTGTTTCTTTTTGTACTCTGTTGGCTTTGTCCTTGCTGAAAAAGTATTTTTTTTCCAGTTTCATTAAAAAACTCCCACCAACAAACAAACCAACCCTTCTCCCTCCCCCACTTTATTTTTAAAAGAACAAATATCTGGAAAATATTTTAAAATTACACTCTTATTAATTAAAATGGGGCTGTTAAAAGAAAATAAATTAGATAAAATATCTAACTCATGCTGTAAATGTAAAACCATTTAGTGTCTGAACTATCAACACATTAGGATATGAAACTGATTCCTCTATAGCAAGATGTACTGGAAAAAACCACCACATTTCTTATTTGGGTAAAAGTTGTGTGACCTAATTTTGGGGTGGGTTGGTGGGGGTCATAAACTGGAATCTTTGCCAGGTCTTCAGAATACATTATTATATTTAAGTAATAGTGAGTACATTAATCTGTTTTACAGGATCTCTTTTCAATCAATGCTTATGTTTATGCTCAGAAGCCACAGCTCGATATCCACAGTTTTGAGGGTACCTTCACACGGGTAAGTAGTGTATGTAAATACAGTTCTACTTCTGTCTTTAATACCTCAGTGTAAGTGAAACCTACACTTAGTGTCAATATTGTATCAGATCTTTCCTTGGCTTTACAGCAGTATTTTTTCCTATTTTCTTGCCATGGCAATACTTCATATGAAAGATATCCTGTTAAACATGTATTGCAGAAAGCTAATGCATAAGGAATATCTGAAAAAATCAGAATTGGAGAGTTGAATATTTGTTGGTTGACATCACTTTAATCTTTTTATGTGAAACTCTTTGTGAACAGTATACTTTGTTTCCGGGCATCTGATGTATTGTTCATATATGTCAAAAACCGACAAGTTGAATAATAACAGTAGCCTGAGACAATGGATCTGCTAGTTTACGTGCAATAAAAGTGTGCCTTGTTTAACAGCATTTCTGCCGTACTTCCAAAGTTCAGTTTTCTCAAAAAGTAAAATAAAACTGAAAGCAACTTATGGGGACTTTTTATTGAATCTCTTCTCCAGAGATAATTATATTCAGAACTGATTATGAAAATAACAATGCAATAATATCTGTGAATTGTTTCTGTTGTTTTCAAAAGGTTGCCTGCTAAAGTTGACCCTTTAAAACAGTGTCCTAATAGGTAGTAATTCTTTTTTTAAAATAGGTTTACAGTTTTGTAGCAGTATGTTAGCAGATATAGTGATTGTTCTGTTTATTTTAGCCAAACTCAGTGGTGTTAGACTCATTCCTCTTGATAGTTTGTTTCTAAAATAATTTGAGAGAATTAAGTGCTGGGGAGGTAAAGAGAAGGGTTTTTTACCCGTGACTCAAATTGGTAATAGATTTTGTTCTGTAATTGGAATTCCAGTTCACAATTGTAAATACACTGGTGAATGAGATATTGCAGTTGCTGGCTCTCGAAGACCAATTTATACCAGTTACATAGCCCATGCTGCCTACAAAGTAAATGTCATTTGTTCACACTTTCTAAAGCAGTAAGCAACAGTGTTTACTTAAACTTTGTATTGACCAATTGTCCAAATGAAACTTCTATTAACAGCTGTAAATTCATATTATTCCTCTCAGTGGCTGAGTGTGTACTTACCTAAATCTATGTTGAACTCTTTGGAATTTTTTTAACAACTCTGGTATAAGTAATTGAGACATTGGGAAATCATCACAATCATCTGTGTTGTGGGTTCTGTTTGTACACGTCGTAAGAGCTGTATGATTCAAACATCCTGATATGTGTAAATAACTGTGGTGCATTTTATGGTTTCAGAATGGCATATATGGTTTTTTGGGTGCTTCAGTAGGAAGGATAGTTTAAACTGATCTTCTATGTAAAGCATCTGAGGGCATTGCTCTCAAATTTGGTTCACAGTGAATCACACTAGGTATTTTTCCAAGGTTGGTGTTTGTTAATGATGTATCTTTTGCATTGTGAAATGTTGGTTCAGGACACTTGTTTACTGATTTATCTTTCTGCTTTTGCTGTGAGCCCTTGCTTCGTACGATAAATCACTTCTTGCATCTAATTTCTATTTTATGTTAAAGCAAAAAAAATTAGTGTGCTTAGTGATGCTAATGCATACATTTTTTCTACTTAAGCATTGATGTTCAAAGAATTCTTGCTAGGGTGGGTTGACAGGGTAATAGCACATTGATTTTTCTTTTTCTTTTTTCCCCCCATTATGGAGACAGAGTACGAACAATGTAAAAGACAAATAATTTCAAAAAGTGTGCGTCCATAAAACAAACCAGAAACTTGGGAGCACAGCACTGGAGTTTTTGTGAGCGAGCAAGTTCTAAGTACAAATCTATCCACAAAAAAACCAAGAGCTGACAGAGTATACCTTTTGCAGAACACCTGCATCACCATGTCAGGAGGCATAAAAGCTTTGCTGTACTCTAGTGATACCTGCCAGCTTCACATGAAGTTGTTTTCCATTGTTCTCCATGGATTTTAGTGTGTTATATGCAGTCAGTGCATGAAAGTGAGCGCGTGTCCTTGCATGATCATGTCTGGCCCTTAAATAATAGCATAAATTAATTCCTCTCCTCTTTTCACATTTACTAGACAACCTATCAAAAAACAATAGATGAGCTAAATTAATGTTTTATGGAAATTTATGAGTGAGATAGCTTTATTTGTTCTGAGGGCATCATCCATGTCTTGGCTGAGCTTATTTTTAAATAGTGATGTACAGAGCAAGGATGTAAACAGATGTAACTACTAGAGTTTCTCTTCTGCCTGATGCTTCTCCGTAGGCTTGATAGATGAGGGAGCTATTATATCAATGCTGAAAATCTGTAAAAAGACGATAAAGGGTAACCATACTTCTTAACCTAACTTCCACCAGTTAGAGTCTAAAGAGTACTCTAGAGCATTACGTCAGTGTGTATTGGCATAGCCAGTATTATTCAACCTTTGCTTACTTCTGTATAGAATCATGGAAAGTCTCTCTTGCTTATAGCCTTGGCTTTTGTTTAAGTTTGGGTTCTTTTTTCACTATTCCCTTAATATTTTCCTTTTATTTCTTCTATATTGCAGCTCTGTGCTGTCCCCAGAGTCTCTTCATTTACTTCGGGAATATATCTTAATTTTTTTATATTCTAATAGAAATCTTAGAAAACAGATGCCATTGAATTTGGTTCAACTACTTCAATAAGGTTTTTTTTTTCATATGGTACAGAACTATATTATATATAATATATATATTTATTCCAATATAGCATCTTGTTAGATGCTTTAAAAAAACCTACCCTGATGCAAAACCTGGTGCATGTAGCTGTATTCATTTATGAGTCGAATCTCTGACCTGACGCTAATTATACAGATGTTTTCTTGGATACGTCTTATATTTCGGTACAGAGAACGTTAAGTCATTTTTTTACTTCATGTTTGCTGTTAAAGAATTCCCTGTTTTGAAGCAATGGTTGTGTTCACTTCAATCTGGCTTACTTTTATGTTGCCACTGAAGGGAATGGTGTTATGTTTTGCAAATCCTTTTGACTCCCCTTCCTTGTGCTGGCAGTAACAACTATACAGACAGCTTGACTAGGGAGCTAACGTGTGGAACCTAATCTGACCCTGTCCAAAACACATGCCAGTAAAAGGAACATAGCCAGAAAAATTACTGTGGGATTGGGGTGGGGAAGGATTCTCTTTCAGCGATTCAAGTAAATTAATGTGTATTCTACTTCCCTGCAAAAGTTGATGAGGGTTGTCGTACTGCATCTTGTCATGCAGGAACAGAGCTAGAAAAGGTCAAATAGAAGCAGTACACTGGTTCACGCAAGGATTAGGTATTTAGTCTCAAAGGCCTCTCTCGTTATTTACGAAAATTTCTAAAAAATTGTAGCTTTGAAACTTTTTAAATGACTCCTTGAAATTTCTCATGATCCTTGGTTAGTTGTATTATGAATTCTTGAAAGGACTTTATGAAATTAATTATGAAAGGACTGAGAGTGGGTTATATTCAATTTCTATTTCACTGATCACCTTTCCTTTTTCTCTGCACATGCAAGAGCTACAGACTAATTTCTGAATAAGAACTGTAGACAGTTTAAACCTCTATGATCAATGCTGCACATGGATTAAAAAACTGAGCCTGAATATGAAGCTTAAATATAATACTGAACTGCACTATTCTGGTAATGAACTTAATTCAGAATTCAAAGACCAAGAAACATACAGCTGCCAAATGAAATTCAACCCAGCAGACCTTAAGTGGAAACTCTGTCAGGTGGACAAAGAAGCCTTTGTATGTCAAATTTCTGCTACAAGAGTGAGTGGTGGATTTCATTTAACCCGAAACATACGTTGTTCTGTTAGTGCCAGAAAATTTGCAGAAATTTCTCCTTAACACAGGTCTGGTCTTACTGAGGAATTGCAGTTCTTGTCCTTCCCTGCTTCATCTATCCCTACCATCTCTCCAGAAGTACAAATAAAAATGGTGTGAAACAGTTAAACTCATAACCCGTAAATTCACCTTGTATTTTTCATTTGAGGAACTTATGACGAGAGAAAAATGAGGTTAAGTCATAATCTGTTTGGGCGTGGAAGGGGTGGTATTTGGGCAATGGAATGAACTGAAGAAAGCTGAAAATGTTAGGTGAGAGTATAAAGACATGAAAGTATCATATTGAGATAAGCAGAAGATAATTGATTGGCCAGACCATTCTAGGGATGAGCATGAGTAGAAAGAGAGAGCTCATTTGATGTTTTACTATTTTGAATGGTCTAAAAGAAGATATTTCACTAAGTCTTGTAGCAGTGGTAGGCATTAGACAAGTGACTTTTTCCTGACCCTGTTGTCAGCTCTCCACAATCATTGCAGGGCTTTTGGTTTCTTCTTGTAATATGGAAGAGTTTCACAATTCACAGTCTTTAAATCTGCTAACTGAAGAATAAGGGAGAACAAAAAATTTTCCTGGCTTAGTATCCTGTTCTTGACAATAGCCAGAAGCAGAGTGCCGGGAAGGAGAATACAACTAGAGTAAGGACACGGTAGTACCTCCTCAAAAGAGCCATCTGTCTCTTAACTCAAGATTTGGGAATTTCCTGAGTTAGAGCTGGTTTCTGTAAGTAACCTGCAATTAATTTTCCTTCTTTAAGCTTACCCAGTTCACCCTGTGTAACCTTTTAACATTCAAACGCATGTTAAGTACATATTCAAGAGTGATTGCCTGTTATTTTAATTTTGCTGACTTTATTTGTAACTTCTTTCTTCTTTGGTAAAAATAAGCAGTATCTATCCTCCCTTTTTAGATGTCTATTTCGTAGATGTCTCTCATATTCCGCATTAGAAGTCAGGTTTATTTAGTCATGTCTAGTATGGCAGCTACGTTGACCTCCCTTATTGCTCTTTTTGAACATTTTCCAGTTCTTTTTACTTTCTGTCTGGAATAAACACAGAAATAATCACAGAATCCAAATTATTTGAGAACAGTTGTGAATCAAACCAGGAATCTAAGCATTAAGAGTTATGAGTATAGCAAATAATTCTTGCAGTACTAATTCCTTAGGTAAGAGTCAAAAAATAATACCCCTTTTTCGTAATTTAAGGCTAATCTTATAGAACATTGATGATTCTTCACAGAATCACAGAATATTATGAATTGTAAGAGACCCACAAGGATCATCAAGTCCAACTCTTAAGTGAATGGCCCATAATGGGAATTGAAGCCACAACCTTGGCATAATTAGCACCATGCCCTACCCAAATGAGCTAATCCCAGGATCGTCAGAATATAAGTCTTGATTCAAAACTTGAGGTTTTCTTCTTAGGGCTAATTCCGTATCCTCCCTCTCTTCCCCTCTGTTTTTGATAGAATGGTTCTCCATGCCTTTTAAACAACGATTTTTCTTCACTTAGGAGAATAAGAACTATAGTTTCTTTGCTATATGGGGATCTCTTGATGTACGCAAAAAATAAAACGTGTTTAGTTGGAGATTATTCTTTTTTTAGAAACAGAAATTTCTATGTAGCTCATCCTGTGCTTGGTGGTTGTTTCAAAATAGAGATGAAAAATGGGCGTAGGTTTTGATTATTGACAATATGTAGAATTTATTGAGTACTTTGATAAATAAATCATCCCCTTTCTTTCAAAATGTTTAGTGACAATCTGTAATTTGATCAAATACACTTGATTATCCTACCTCCTAAAGTTTCCTTTAGTTGTAAACAGCACATTTCACAGCTGCTAATGAGCAACAAATCTGTACATGCTCCAGATTGATTATGAGAGATTGTCTGTTTACAATCTGCGGATCATTATTGCTTGGGAGGAGAGAGGGGAGGAGAAAAAGGGGAAGTTTAAAGTAATCATGGAAGCAGTTTTCTATTGGGAGTATTCTCCCAAGGAGTATGTATTTTGTAAGTATGTGGTAAGATAATACAAGCCTGCATTTCATTTTAAAAGTCTAAATATTTTTCCCTGAAGTTTATATAATGTTGATCAGGTGCAAAATGATGATGACCATAACTTACTTTACTAATTATAGATGATTTAAATACAGAACAAGGTGTTAATTTTTGGGAGTTAGTGTTCGTAACTCACTTTAACTACTTGCTATAACATACTGTTCTGCAGTTTGATACATCATTTTAATATGATTGGATAGAAGTAATATGAACTTCAAACATTATTTCACTTTTTAGGAAGTTATTTGTGTCTGTGTATGTGCAATGAATGCTATTATACAGTGATTGATACAAGGATGCAAACATCCTGTGTCAGTTATTCAGAAGGTTTGACATGGTTCTTAATTTTTTGTGATGGTGATTTACTTATTAGCTGTTCTTATTTTTAACAGGAAGACAGTGATCCTGCAGTTCATGAAAGCCTAAGCATAGAAAATACATTATGGGCAAGCACTGTTGTTGCTTCGGGTAAGTGCTGCAATACAAAGCTGATGATGTATCTAAATACTTCCATGGAAGTGTATCCTTATTTTTCAAAAGCCATTAATATTTCACATTGTAAAATACTTTTATCTTCTAGACTATTAAACTGTTACTTTTCTGCCTTCCCATTGGTTTCATCATGCTGCTCAAAATATTTTCATACATTTTTAATCATCCTTAATAGTTTTGGGGGTTTTTTAACTTAAATTTTGCTCTTCCAGTAGTGCAGTCCCTTGTAGCCCACTGAAGTCACTTTGATTTAATTAATCACCTTTTTGATTTAATTAAAACTTCAAGTTGTAAGGTGCTCTGTTCATCTCATGGTGGATGCTTTTCCGTGCTGAAAAGCAAGGGTGGTTTTGTATTTCTTAGAAGTTTTTCTTTTATGTAAACTCTGTGATTAATATCTTATATTAGGCAAAGTCTTAGTCAGAAAGAATAGATAAGTTATAAAGTTACGGAATTTTAAAATACTAGGATCTAAATATTAGTACTGTTTCATGTATGTACCAGCTATTATAAATGAGTACACATTATTACCTAGATGCTCTATTCAGACTTTAGGCCATTGTAACTTTTTGGTTTTTAGAGCAGAAATTTATTTTCTTTCACTTTTGCTCTATGTAAGAAAAGTGAAAAGGGCTGTGGTTATTCTTCTGCATGAAAAGCCTGAGAATAAGGGGTTGGGAGAGCATGATTTCTGAAGAGAACTGGGATTTAAGATGGGGAATTGGAACAACTGGGAACAGCCGAGAAAGGGGAAGAAAGTAAAAGAGTCTCCAGCTAAATTGTTAAATTAGTTCCTCCTATGGAGACTTCTTACGTCAGTGAGGGGCCTGCTGGAAGGCTGTGGGGAAGAGGTTAATTCTGAGGAGGTAGCAAAGGAGTCTGTGACTGAGCACTCCTTTCCCAAGTGCTGAAAAGATAGTCATGTTCTTTGATTCTTAGTGTTGTTCGGTTTGATTGCACTGGAAAACTATTCTCTCTAAAACTGTTCAGTCAAATGAATGATGCCTGAAATTGTCCTCAGTTAGGTTTTTAACTTAGGTAGCCAAGATCTTTAACTTTGTATAAAAAGATGCTTCTCATGTATTACAAATTTCAATACTGTGTAAACTTGGTTTGAGTTTGCTTTTCCTCAAATCGGAGAACTACACTCAAAAAGTATGCATTTGCAAAGTCAGTAATTCTGAATCAGTACATTTGAATTTTAACTGAAAGCTGTTCATGTTTCCATTTCCACGGTAGATGATTTTCTTCAGAAGTGTACCTATTGACTGATTGCTCTTGATCTGCTATCTAAAGTTGGCACCCATATTAATGGCAGCAGTGCTCCTTAAAATTTATACCTTAGGATAAGTTTGGGGTTTTTACTTATGAGGAGTCTTGTGAAAGTTTAATTATTTATGAAGGACTTTAGCTCATTATTAATGATGGCAGCAGAAAAACATAGGATAAGATGATTGTCTTATTGGAACATAGTTTTCAGCAGCAGAATAAGACTTTAGGGCAGACTAAGGGCAGACTAAGACTCACTGAATAATATAAAGTAAAAAATATTGAATGGCTCTTTAAGACTCCAGCTCCTTCTGAAGGGAAGAATAATGTGATCAAAAAATTAAAAATGGTGTCATGATGTGCATACAGAAGTTAGCTTGAATTAAGGTAGCAGAGAAAAACAATTTCCTTCAGTAACTGATTTTGTGACATTAATTATATCTAACCTTTGGCATATAATTCATTTCCCTTACCTCATTTCACGTATTAAGTACAATTTAATACTGTGGTAATGTGCTTCTCTCATGTGAGTACTCCTTGTCCTGTATGGCAAAAATCTGGATCTTAAGAATTACTCAGGACCTCTGTGGATGTAACTTTAGCATTTGATAGGATTAGCCCTTTAGCAAAAAGTAGGAAATTATTGCCTTCAGTCTGTTGCTTATCTAATAAGGCATTTATAAGGCCTTGGATGTACACTGCGCCTCATGAGTCGTGAGGAAGACCAGAAGGTAAAACATATAGCAAGTTGTTAAAATTAAGATGTTCTAGATCTAGTTGATACCTGATGTATCATTCAGTTGTTTCCATCTCACTTCCAAATTGAATGTACATAACTAAGTGAGAACACTTGATGCTGAGCTAATTCAATTTATTTGGGTTTTTTTAAAGTAGAATTCATATTTGAATTTCCAAGACTTGTCACAGCTGAAAATCTTAATAAAAATACTGATCACTGCATTATAAACACATATAAGCTGACTTGCTTAAGTCTGCCATGGAAGGATATTAAAGGTGTACTCTGCCTACACAAATTTGCAGGCACCTCTGCGTTCCCTCCCCTACTATAATCGGTCACAGCCCTTAACTACATCTGAAAAATGTAGTGGAAGATTGTGCTTGCACACAGCTTCTATGGACAAGTGACACTAGGATTCCATGAAAACAGAAGAATAAGCAGCCCATAGAATGTGAAAGTGTGCAGTTTTTCTACTCTGTAGACAGCTACCTCACCCACACTTGTATCTGATTTCAGTGTCCTTACTGTCTAGGTTCACAGTTCTGTTACACACAGGTATTTTTCACTGAGAAAGTCTATGATGTCTGTGTGCAAACCTAATAATTCAATTACTATTCCACTTTGGTTCAAGAAAGGGGGTTTAAGGCCTGTGTCCAGATAGTGGTGGGTAGAGTTCTGCCCTGCAATGTTTCCTGAACATCTCTTCATTTACCCTAGGATTCTTCAGTATGACAGTCTTTAATGCAGTCTAGCTTGGAAGGCTGATTCCTCCAGTGCTCTCTAAGCAGCCTGGACATCATCTGTTACTAACCCAAACAAATGTGTGACTCGTTGGGACCCTGTTATGTTCTTGCCAGCCCCTTGTAGGTTGTTACAAAGTGTTCTGCGTCAACCTGGCACAGTTGTCTTGACATATTACTGCGAGATGGTGTTGGTCTCAGGGATAGAGACAGAGAGCTACATCACCGATGCCCAGGAAAGGAATATGTACCTGAGTAGCAGATACAAAGCCTTGTTTAATTTTAAAAACGGTTTTGCATAGGACATACGGGACAATTGTTGGATGAGGGGGCTCTCCTCCCAGTGATTAATAGATGCTGAACTTCCTGATCCTCCTCTTTGACATATTACAAAACCCACATTGCATCAGGTATGATAGCCCTCTGTCTCCAGGATAGATGCCATTGCTATTTGTCAAGGTGATACAGAGGGTCAAGGTTAGGCCAGGAAAAGTGTTTGGGGAATTATGTGGGGGAATACCTCAGAAAACTTGAGCTCTGGTTGCTGATGCCCTGACAGTTCTAGGGGAGAGAGACCACAAATCAATCATTCTGAAGATCAGTAACAGTAAATTTCAGTGTATGAAGGTTTCAAGAAATCTTATCAACTGTATTTTGAATGCAGATTACCAAAGCTCCTGAAAATATCAGGATACTATGATAATGGATTCTACAGAGAAAAAATCACTTATTGCTACAGCAGTAGAACTGACAAGAAAAATATTTGCTATAATTAAAGACTTTTTATTTTCTTCATGAATTTTGGGAACCAAAAAATTGATTCAACAAAATTGTGTAATTCCAAACAACTCAAGAATAAACTATTCCATGTCATTTTTTATATAAAAATATAATGTTTGGGAGAGTGAGATTAGTCAAATTTTTACATTCAGAAGGCATTTACTTTCCTTGGATTTAGTATGTCTCTTTACCCCTTAGAATAACAATAAGCTAGATGAGGGGAAAAAATTCATTTCACCACACCTAGTATATACCTATTTTCAAAACTGATAGTTTAGATAGCTAAATGGAGATTCCTACTGATACCCAATCTGCAGGGTTCTCTGCCCTTTGCTATAAAGCTCTGGCAGAGATCTGGTGACCGTCTGTATGATGTTTATCCTAACCCTAAAAAGGACAAAGATTAATGTGCCTGGATCACCCTGGAAGCCTCTGGCAGGGATGGAAATCAAAAGCCTTTCTCTCAAGTCTAAAGCATGCAGTCATCCTTTTGTTATTCTTTAATAAGTGATAGGAAAAAATATTCTGACTTTTCCATTTACAGGCAACATCTCAGCAGGTTTTTAAAAAGTTACAGTAAGGAACAGAGTCTGTGTCATTCTTAATATCTCTGTTATCACTTTGGAATTAATAACAGTGCCAGAAGGAAAGGAAATTTTGGTTAGTGAAAACCTGAAAAACTACTGTCCCTGGAGAAACACCTTTAAATATAAACAAATAATTTAAACCACTGAGTATTCTGAAAACCTCTTAGTTTATCTTCGATTCAATTACTTTTCTTTCAGATCATTTGTGCTTGTGGCATCAATGACTGTGGTGTTTGTGTTTATTGAAAGCTTCAGTAGGTTTTATTTCAAAAGTAGGGAGAGAGGAAAGTCAGCAGTTAGATTTTAAAAAGCCTCAAAAGGTCCACTACAGTATGGACTTTAGCTTTTTGTTCTCCACGTCGTAATGATCAGTGTGGTTCAAATGCTGAACAAGATAATGCAGCTTTCTGAGAAACCTGCTGAGATACCTATTAAGAGAAGATTTGTATTAATGAAACTTCATCATCATTTTGGCAGGTGTCAGTCTTGTGAAGTCACTTTAGATAAAATCAGAACAATTTACATAACTGCACAGCTGTCAAATGCAGTGTTTTCTGCCAACTCCTACAGATGACTTTAATTAATTTGAGCGCACCCTAGTTTTTATATGGTTCATGTAGTGCTTGGGAGATATGAAAATTGATATGATCACACACTGGATATGCCTGACTATTTGTGTGTGTTAATCCTTCACAAGTCTGTTTTTATTTTTTTTCCTAGGCCCGTGTTTGTTCTAGTGATATCTCATAACTTCTCTCCCCCTCATTAACTACGCCACCCGTACCCATCAGTGATTGCCCAGTTTACATGGGACCCAGTTTGCAGAGGCCCATACATAATATGATACACATATGCGAATCATTGCTTTCAGTAAGCTGAGGCTTGCAGTACAGCTGTGCTTCCAGAAATCCCAGATTGGATTCAGTTCATTATATTGAACGTCAGAACTGTCTTGGTGCAACCACTGTGGGACAACACTGAAGCTAGGGATGGAGTTCCCTACACCAATGTACTTCAGATCTAAGGAGCCTTTATCTACTACTGATACTCTGCTAATGCCAGAAAGTTTAAAATCTAAGATCAACAACTTGTCGTAAGCAGCAGTTTAGTCAGATCTAACCAATATTCTGCTCTAAGTTCAGTAGTCAGAATGGAATTTATCTGACTTTCACCTTTGAAACCAACTTTTCAAGGAGCAAAATATGAGACAAGTAGGACAGTTTGTTTTTCTGAGCTGCAGCAGCCTAGCCAGGTGAAACTTTATAGAAATGTGCCATCTGGAATGTAGAGTCCTCCCCAGCTTCTATTGAACTAAACAGCTGTGAAGGCAGAGGTTGCTGGAGTGTGCAGGAGGAGATTCCCTGCAGGGTATTGTCCAGTACGTTCTGACTATTGGACCAAGGTCAGCTCAGGATCACTCCAAAATAAAGTGCCCTAAAGGGATATGTGGGCATTGGTTGGAGACAGTAGAAAGAGTTCAGAAATTATGGATAAGTGACTCTTGGAGGAATTTTGGGGTGGCCTGGGCATTGATCAGCGGGTGATGAACAATGGTACTATGCATCACTTGTTTCACTTGGGTCTTTGGGGTTTTGGGGTTTTTTTTCTCATTACAGTATTTATAATCATTAATATTATCACGAGTATTACTAGTATTGTTGTTATGTTTTACTTTGTTTCAATCATTAAACCACTCTTATCTCAACCCATGAGTTGTGGTGGGGTTTTTTTGGATGGGAGGGATTGGTTGGTTGGTTTTTTAAATTTTTTTTTTCTTATTGTCCTCCCCATGCCATCATTGGTGCTCTGGGGAGGCAGTGAGTGAGAAGCTGCATAAAACTAAGTTGCCCTCTGGGATTAAACTGGGACACATTCTTATTTTTGAGTAAATGTAAACATCTTTAATACAAACATCTTTCACTATCATCTTTTTTGTCTTTGGATGTTTCTTCGATTTTTTTATGACCTGTTACTCTACAAGAGTAGTGATAGCGGATCTTACATGTGATTTTAATTGCCAAAGACAAATTATGTTAATGTCAGACAAACATGTAACACTTCTACTTTTTTTAAAGTTTTCTGAGCAGGGAGTTTCTGAATAGTTAGGTTTATTATTTCTTTATAGCATACTGACCACCAAAAAAATCACATTATTGGTTGTACTGCCATAAAGCCATTTCAGGTCACTTAATAAAGTAATAGAAGTAAGGGAGTTTTTTTATGCTAGAAAGTGTTATAGTGACATATTAATAAAAAAATAAAATTTTGTTTAATATAAACATTTAGTTAGTGATGATGAAGCCAAATTTTCCTGTACCATGCTGTAAGAATTGACTAAAAGATAATTAAAACTTGGGGATCATTTTTATAAGCTAATGAAGAGAATATTTCTGTATCACATTCTATCAAAGTAATTAATTGGCTGAACCAGATTTTACATCATTATAGATGCCAGAGGTAGCAGGCAATTGATATGTAATGTGTTCAGCACCGCTTTACTAATTTTTTTATTCCCTGTGCGGTTATTTATGCTGTCCTAACTTTTGAAAACGGAGGAAATTTTAAGTTCAAATACAAGTTTTTAACCAGTTCCATTGGAAATATTGTTCCCATAAAAAAGAAGGAAAGCATGTTATCGTCTTTATGCATGTTTATTGCAGAAGTTAAAATGATTCTTCATTGTATATTCTGAAAAACAGCACTCACAGTGTTATGCATAAATGTTGGGGCTTTTTCATACAATTGATTTCTTTGAGGAACTAAATTAGTGCAAGTTTTAATTCGGGAAAATTTTCTCTTATTTACTTGACACCTCTGGGTTTTTGTTTGTTTTTTTTTCAGGAACTGTAATTGGTGTTGTTATTTACACAGGCAAGGAAACACGAAGCGTAATGAACACATCCAATCCAAAGAATAAGGTAAGTTAGTCTTACTCTGGAATTGCCAGATTCTGTTCTCAGAAAACTTAAAAACAGATGTACCTAAACCCAAAACTCTGCAAGTTTTTACTGTGATGTGTTTCATGTGTGCTGAACTGACTTGAATTTTGGTACAAGAGGTGAATTCTGCCACAGTCTCCTTTTGAAAGTAAAATTATTCTTCCTTTAGCTAGGAGTGTTACAGGTAGTAATGGAGGCATTTGTCTTTGAAGTATCAATGTGCATCTTCAGACTTCTATAATTCTGTCTCACAGCTAAATATTAATTTTCACTTCTCCCAGATTATTTTACTGTAAAGTATTTGGCTAAAGGTACACAGTCGTTTCAAGGAGTGTTTATAACAGACTACTGAAGTTTATTCAGGCTACCAGTGGTGGTAGAACAAGATAACTGACAATCCAGTCAACACCAAGAACACTCTTTCAGGGATTTTTGGAAGCAATTAAAACATTTTCAAGAGATTTTTCTGTTGAGGAGGTACCAGAAGTTTCAGTGCTTCCCTCTGTAAAATGTTTTTTCAGTTCTAAACAAAGCAAATAGCTCTTCACTTAATCAGTAATGTTTCTAATGTAAGTTGGGGAGCGCTCTCAATTTGAAAGAAATAAAACTTCAGCTGCGGGCTGTACCTTACAACCTAGACCTGTATTTAGTAAGAAGATAATTATATTAAGAAAGGAAAAAATTATTGCAAGAGGTTTAGAAAAAAAATCAACTGTGACAGGTTGCCATTTTCACGCCATAAGAAGTTGCTCTGAGTAGGAACATCAAGAGTGAAATGATAATACAAATTGCTTGAAGCAGTTATTGCAGTCCCCTGAGTGTATTGATTTGTGTTTCTAATAAAGAGATGCTTTTAAATGTCTCATTGACAGAGACAGGTGATATGTACCATTACCAGGATTAAGATGGCCTTTTATTACTTTAATCTTTGTAACATGCATTTTAAAATAATAGAGTAAAATGGAACCAGAATGTTTGTGGTGTATGGTTATTTTCTGTTCTACCTGATACAAGATGAGCCCTTTAGTAACAGAATCTTTCTCTAAGAATTCTGAACAACTTCTGACTAATAAATAATTAACACAGGTGTTTAAAATGAAATTATTTTATGTAGTAAACTGATAGGGGAGTATGCATAAATGTAACATTGCATTGCCTAAATTCAGCAGATTCTGGAGATGTATTAGACTTTTAGTAAATGTTAAATTTTGTGTGTGTGACTATTTCAACAATAGTATTCGCATGGAGATTTTGTCTCTGTGGACTGAACAACCGTGTTTAAAGCAGTAACCAACATGTAACATGGCCGGTAAAGATGAATTTGGGAACTGAAAACAGGAAAACACTTGCAGCCCTCACAGCTGATTAAGTGATAAAATGGAGTACTGCACTGTAAAAAATAGTTGTCATCATTTTTAAGATGTAGTTTTAGCTGTACCTTTCTGTGGAGTCTTCATCTCACTGCCTCTTTATCTTCTGCCATGGGATGAGGTTGGTTTGCATACTTCTTCATGATAAGACACTTGTTGCCTGTAGGTGATATTTTGTGCTAGCTAGCCATGCAGAAGGTAGACAAACAGTACTTAATTCATTCCTCCTCTGTGTATTTGGGAATCTTCCTGTGTTTTCTCAGGCTTGACAATAATGGTTACGTGTGAGGTAGGGTATGTAGCATTAGGAGCCGAAAGGAGTGCAAAGGGAGTCTAAAATAGCCTTTGAGAGTAGGAGGTCTTATACATTTGAGAGATTAAAGATTTGAACATTAAAAAAAGAAATTTGCATCCAACTTGCTGAAACAAAATTAAAATTAAATTGATCAATTGTGCTGTTGATGCAAACTTGAGAGGAAATAAGTCTGTGGCCTTTTCTGCTTTAGGAAAGAGTTGTTTCAAATACTGTTTGAAACTGGTTTTAAGTGGCACATTGTCTCTCTCTGCTGCTCTTTGAAAACACATAAAAATAATATTTTCGAGATTTTCCTATACAATATGTTGATACACTCTTGTTGGGAACATAGTTCAGTGATGCTGTGTCTTCTTTCTCTGGGAGAAAGCAAACACTGAGATCTATGATTCCTAAATTACATTGTCAAACTGAAACTCATATGTCCAGAAATAAGCAAGAAATACATGGGCCTGACTCTTTTATCAGTCCTTTCTTCATTGAAATACAGATAAGTGCTACAGTTGTATTTCTTGCTGGAGAATAACATTACTGCTGTACTTTGTACTATAAACTTGTTTTTTCTAATGGTAAATTCTTGGTTTTCCTTCTTAAGAGTAGATGCTTTTTGAATGAACCAATATTAAAATTTAGAGATGCAGACCTGCTCTGTAAACACTCAGCAGAAGACTAAGACTGAAATAAGTTTAAGAAAACTTCCATAAGAAAAATTGTGAAATTTATGTACCTGTTCAAGCATGGGATTTATCTGTATGTTAAGCTTAGAAGGATTTATTGTGTTTGCTGAAGTATTTAGTCATTCAAGCAACAATTTTCTTAACTTAAAGTCAACACTTACTTGTTTTATTACAATTGTAAAAATTGTTTCATTGCCTAAGGATGCAGACACAGTCTGAAAAACACAAAGATAGAGAGCATAGAATTTTCTTAATGGATCAATTCAATATGTTTTTAATTCCAACAATATAAAGAAAAATTATTTCTGGCAAGGTTTAATTTCAGTCTAAAATGATATATATTCTGTGCTTCAGATAAATGTAGAAGTGGTAACATCAACATTATAGTGTAATGACTCTCTGCATTTTACCTCATTGGCAGTCACATCAGCTTACTCAGGAATGCAGTTCCAGCCTTTAAAGAAAAAAAAAAATCAGATTGAATTGTGCTTCTCACAATGCTGTAATCAGTAATCAATCCTATTTGGATAGATATTCTTAAACCTTGGCTTTCTGGATGAAGTTGGACTTGTCAATGCTAAAGGTCATTTATAGGTGTTAATTAACCAAGAGGGAAATTAACGAACTAAGGTTATTTATTTATTTTGTCTGGCTTTTTGCAGTGTTCTCGTTCTTACCTATTTAAAGCGCAGAACAGTTTTTTGTTATCTAAGTTCAGACTTGCTTTTGCAGCTTTGGTCTTCATAGAAAGCAAGACAGTTGGTGCAGCTCTTATGCAAATGTAACTTGTTTTCATCAATGGAAACAGATTTTAGGGATGAAGTTAGAAAAACACAGTATCCTTGGTGGGAGGTAGAAATAAATTCAAGGGAACATATTTTGTGTACTAAGATTGAAGCATTAAAATTACTTGGACTTTGCAATATATATACACCCAGAATGTACACAGTAATGCATCAAAATTAGTAGAAATTATCTTAAATGGAACTCTTTAGAAATCAGCAGCCTCTCTAAAGGAGCTACAGCATGTAATCTGCCTAGTGTGCTTCAGATTAGTATAAAAATAGTTTTAATGTTGCTAATCCTTACAAGCGGCATTGAAAACACTTTTTCCCCCCCTTATTTTATGGAATTCTACATCTGCTGTTAAATTTTAACATCAGAAGTAAAACTTCATAGTAACGATTCAGTGTTCATCAAAATAGTTATATTGTTTTTACCCTAATACTTAGCTAGCCTGAAAGCTAACTAATCTTGTGGTTCCTGCTTTTGTTGCTTGTTTGATGTTTTGGTTTGGTCTTTTTAACAAATGAAAATCTCAAAAGGGTGGTTGGGTTTTCTTTCTTTTTGTGTGTATATGTTGCCCTTGGTTATTTGAAAACAGCCTTGCTATTCTGGTAAGCTGAGGCAAAGTCACTTTACTGCTCTCCCTCTCTCTCGCGCTCTGTCTCTCATTCTCTCTCTTCTCCCACAAAATTTCTTCCTGGTGTTTTGTGACCAAACTTACTTCTCTATGTTTAAAAGACTTTTATCTATGCTTTTTCTCCCTTTTTTATGAGGATGATTTTTGAAAAATGTTTGCTAAAAAAGGACACCCCTCCCTCCAATTCTTTATTTGGAGTGAAATGGAGTGGCTGGAGCAGATTCATGTGTTCCCAGAAACTGATGCCACTTCACCAATTTCCCTGTTCAGCATAGCTTTTTCCACTCTCAAAATATATGCTTCTCCTGCCTTGACACATTTTTTTGAATGTCAGTAAATTAGGTTGTCCAATATCTTGTTATTAGTGGCATTAGTAAACCATTCTTATCTGTTCCACCCCAAAGGCTGAAATTTCTAAGTCCAACTTGTATTTCTGTTCAGAGCTTCATAAGGGCATTGACTTTATCCTGATGCTACATTGTTGTGCAAGAGCCTAGTAACTTCACTTGCATATATTTTTTACTGAATTGATAATTTGATGTTCATAGTCTGTTTGAGAAGAATGACTTTCTCTGGCTGTATGTCTGAAGGGTCAAGGTAAAAGTAGAACAGCAAAAACTGTTACGTGGCTCTTCATGGCAAATGTTAAGGATTTATAAGAAAAATGTTTATGCAGCACCTTTTATTGGAGTATATTCTGCTGTAGTTAATCCTCCTAAAAGCTTCTCTTTGTATTGGATAAAATTGAGAAAGCTGTCACCTACAGGTAGTATGTAGTCCCCATACTTAGTTTGTCCCCTGACACAGAGCTCCTGTCCAAGAAAGTGCTTAACTGCCAGCTTCCATGAAGTGTGAGAATCCCTCTCTTGGTGTACAGGAGAATTCGTGGGATCAGGCCACAAGGAAATACATATAATGTAGTGTTGTTGGTGCTTTTCTCTCCATGTGCTGTCATCTCTGAGCAAAGGAAGGAGAGTAGCACCTTGAAAAGCCTAGAGTGTCTCAGCAAGAAGGATGGAACAGTGTTAGGTAAGGAGGAAGATGAAAGGTATTTTTCTTTAAAAGTTTGGAAAGGGCTGAATGGCAGAGGAAGCACCTTTGTTGTTCCAAAATTAGAATATAGGAATGTTGATGCTTGGAAACAGTCAGCAGTGTTTTGGCACACCAAAGACAAAGTTTATATGTCCTTTACTCTGAAACTGAGAGAACATCTACCTACTATAATTATTTTTAACTTATTAACTGAGATAGCAAGAGTGTCAAAGTGGGAATTTCAGTCCTTAGATGACTAGTATGGAAGAAGCATAATTCCACATGAGGTTTTCAGTTTTCTTTCATATATAGAAAACTGGAAGAATGCTAGATTTATACCATGATTTTAAGACAATAAGAGAACAATAAGACTGAAAGTCTTGATTGACTTACTTGGGTGTATATGTAGACAGAAATCATTTAATGCAAACAGTCTGTTGTGCTGGGGAGTTTTGTACACTCCTGTATTTCATTTACGGCGCGCTGCTTCTTTTCAGAGACTTGGTGGGATGCTTTTATCCACATTAACAATGCTTTTTAAGTTGCAGTGTATATATTTTTATTCTCTTTTTCTTTACATTGTTAGCCTCAAAAGAAATAAAATGGTAGTACTACAAATGGGAAACTGAGGCACGAGAGATAAAGGAGGTAGGGGGCAGGGAGAGCGGAAGAACCACAAAAGAAACAGGAACTGGGAGTGGTCAGTTTAAGGTATTCAACTTCATTTCTCATCCAATCTAGTTGAATGTTTTATAGTACTGTTAGGTTTCAAAAACTGATAATTTTGGGTTTGTGTACACATGATGCTTGTGGGTTTGTGTGCACGTGATGCCTATAGCCTTAGAGTAAAGTTGATCCTGATGTATTTTCTTTGGCATCTCAAAAATATTAGATCACTTGCTTATCTACTTTGCTGTTAAATCCCTGAGCTAGAGAAGTTGTTCCATGATGTGGGCTGCTATCAATTCACAAGTTAAAGTTACAGAATAACCTATGCCCTAAATTCTAATTTGTTCTGAAACCAACAGTTAAACATATCATGCAATTGATATACCAAGGCATGTGATAGGTCTTTTCTGGCTGTATGTAAGTAGTGTGGTGCACTACATTGCTATGTGGTGCCTGAGGCACTCAGCCTGAATGCTGCCCAAGGACCAGACTGAAGAGGTTGGCTGTGCTGTGTTATGGTGCTGCTGCTTGGGACGTGGATGTTGAATCACTGTCCTTTTTCAATTGGTGCCACTTTCTGTTTACCATCCTACTGCAAGGCAAAGTATGGGCAGCAATATACAGTTTTGTTCTAAACAAAATAATTGCTGTTCAACAAAATATAGAAGAAGCAAGGGAATGGCTCTTTGGTAGTGAGAGAGAATTCTCACTGTACTCTGAGTAAACTTCTGAGTTTACTGTGTATTTTAGAGTTGATGGCCAACTCTTCCATTGATTTTGCAAAGCCAAATAATTTATTCACAGCTGTAAAATTCCTACAAGGTTGAATTCATTCCCTATTATAAGACTGTAGAAGGATAAAAATTGGTATGTGCCAGAATGTGAATGACAAGCCACAAGCCATGTCTAATTTGGAGTCCTAAATTCTTGTGATTTTCATCAAGAATGTTACTTGATGTTCTGTGATCTCTTCCCATTTTGGAGACTCCCATTAATAAGTTGCTTGGATTTTGTCATCTTAATATTTTTAGAACATGTGTAGGTTAGAATTTGTCTCAGTAGTTCAATGTCATTTCACACTGGTGTTTAAGGAAGGATCAGTGGTGGAGTATACCATTTCTGAACTACTCTATTAATCTATTAAAATAGATTATTCTCACAAAACAGTCAGAACAATTCTTAAAGTGGATCAAAAGGAATAGCAACAACCTGTTGCTCATTTACCAGAAATCACTTGTATTTTACCTGTAGCAAACTAGGCTGAAATGAATGATTTTTGGTAAAATAAAGAAATCATTTGAAATGTCATCATTCTAGAGGAGACAGTGCAAAAGGGAGATTCCCTGCACAGTTGGCTTGTGTGGAATATCCCAGTGAGCTCTCAAAGAGGCAGACCCTGGTGGCTATTTCCTCTCAGCTGCTGCCTCCACTGCTGCTAATCAGCTGAGGGAGTTTGCTTTTACCTTTACATTGCTCCGTATGGCTTTGTTGCCTTTCAGAATTGAATCATGCCCTTGGCAAAATGCAGCTGCCGGAAGGTGCGGAGGGTTGGGGCAAAGGGCACGGCCTCTCAGGGGGTACTTGGAACCTCATCCCATGGCTTAGAACTGCACCACCTTTGGAAGGCTCTACCTGCCAGGCCTTGCAGGCCATGAGCGAGCCAAAGTGGTGGCAACTGGTGTTGTGGAAGGAGGCTGTTCTGTGTTTTCCTACATTCGGGTTGTGTTCTGTGCGCTGGGTGTTTGTTAATAAGAGCAATGTACCACAGCCAGCACTTTTTTTGTGTGGTTTTTTTTCCTTACTGTGTGTATTTTATTGGAAACCTAAAACCTTATTTTTGGAATTATTTTTTCTTTAGTAAAGATCCATGCAAACACATTTCTGAAACATACAGTTCCAAAAACTTGATGCTGCAACTGTGTAGAAAGTCAGGTGTGCCTAAGGGCCTTAAGAACTCTAGTTGTTATTGGGAAAAGCCTATATAATTTTTCTTTTGCATAATTTTTGTGATTACTGCAATTGTTTTCGTATTTTTCTGAATAAGCTTAGTTTTTTTTCCAATATGCAAAGGAATTATATAAGAAGTAATAGAGGTATTATTTTTAGTGATGGGTAAGTTCAAAGTATAATAATTATTATTTTTAACAATTATTATGAAGGAGGGATGTCCTAAGTGTCAGAAACTAGGATCTTTAGGACCTGCAAAGCATTCTTAAAATAGATGCTTGTCAGATTTTCACAGCTTGTATTTGGGTGCTTTACAAGCATTAATTATTGTTTACTGTTATTATTGGATAGCCTTCTCTTTGTGTAGAGCAAGTACAAAAAAACATCTTTTGATGTTTTCATTCATGTGACTCAATAATTTATACAGCTGAAGTCTGATGTATTTCTTTAAGTACTGGAGGCTCAGTAACCATCATGATTCACATGACTTGAAATCTCAGTCTACAGTGATGGATATCTAGAGGGAAAGGCAAGTTCTCTCTATATCAGGACATAGTATTTGTTTTGATGTAGGCTGAACATAGTGATCATAACTAAGATAATTTACTGAGTTGTGTTTGCACGCTTGAAGTAACAAGCTTGTCATATTCTTAACAAATACAATCTTTGCCCTTCTTTTTTACCTCAGTTCAGAGAGCAAGCCTGTGGATACATTTAGCATTAAAATCAGCATTCCAGCTTGTACCAGATGAAAATTATGTGGTTTAGATTGTGGATTAGTTCGTAAAAAGTGGGTTGCTCTTCATATTCTTAAAGCTCATTCCCTTCCCATCATATCTTTTGGAATGTATCCCGAAATACTGTTTATACAAAACAGCATTCAGTTTCATTTCTTTTATGATTTGGAGACAGTGTGGAATCTTTTCTTAATCTCATAGTCTCCAAGGAATCCACTGAAATATTTTCTTTTATAAAAGCAAAGATAGATCACTTGTGACTCAGCTCAAGAAAGGAAATAAGATTCTTACTGATGCCTACTGGGTTTGAGGGATAGTCTCTCTTTTTTTTTTTTTGTTCTGCCGATCACATAGAGCTCTTTTTCTAGTCTAAGTTTGACAGTGGTTGGACAGTTGTTTATTTCGAGTTTTTTGAAAGAACTGTTGAAAAACTTTATGATTCAGTTTGTTGTGATTCCCTGCTAAAGGTATGGTCTCTGGAAGAGATTCAGCCAGCACCAGTCCTCTGCTTTGTATTCAATATACCTTTCTTCTGACTACCTTCCCCCTTGC
This sequence comes from Melanocharis versteri, assembly GCA_013397845.1. NCBI lineage: Eukaryota > Metazoa > Chordata > Aves > Passeriformes > Melanocharitidae > Melanocharis > Melanocharis versteri. The sequence goes on from VZTG01009080.1 coordinate 1,974,258, forward strand.
CTTGTTCTGCTTCTCCACCCTGTTACTCTGGTCTCTCTAATACTTTTACTAGTTCCACCTACCCCTTTCTTTCTTTCTTCTCTTTATAGATCTTATACATGCTTGTTTTTTCTCTGACAATGTAGTACGCTTGTGAAGAAGAAAGTTTAAGTCTTTGATAAAATGAAATTATCAAATAATAATCTGTCACAATTTGTTTACCTTGAAAAATTCTGTCTTGGTTAATGTACACCCATTTTGCAATGATAAAAGATCATGATCCTGGCTCACCTCTTCAGGTCTTATCTGCATCCTTCCATGTGTTCCTTCCTCCTTAGCCTATCCAGCCCTGTCACCTTCCTTTTAAAGCTATTTTCATCACAACTCATGTATCTTTCATCTGCTCTGCTATCGAGTTGTTGGCTTCAACTTGTGATCACATGGTTGATTTCTTAACAGTTTTATGCATGGGAAGAGATCCCCCAGAAGCAGCAGAGTAGCCATTTCATTGACCTTATCTAAACATACTTTTGAAATTCCCAAAGGTTCTCTGGCTGTATGTCCACCTGTTATTCTCAGTTTTGGGTTTTTGTTTCAGCTGTTTCTGTATCATCACTTTCTGCTTTGCACTCAAATCAATTTGTCTGTTCCTTGGTCTGTTGAGGTAGTTTATGCAGTACCTAGTGCAGGGCTGTGCTCCATCTAAGGGGATCTCACTCTCAATTCACAGCTAAAAAAATTGAAGCAAATTTGTGTGTATTTATAAATTTGGGGGTTGTGGGAATTAATTTTTGCAGATGAGATACACCTAATTGTGTTTGAGCTGTGAAACAGTACTTTTCAGGACAATGGCAGAAGTGTGGAGGAGTACCTATTAAAGTGTTGTATTCCATGTATGCATCTTCCCCTGGCCTTTTTTTCCTCTTGCATTAAAGCATGTATTCAGTCAGTACCTTATTCTTGCACTGAAGAAAAAGTGTGTTTATGTAGCCCCTCCTTTGGGACACAGGTTTGAATCGTTTAGCAAATACATTAGCTGATGTTCCTACTAGTTTTTTAATGACTCTTCCCATTGTGAGGTTAAGATGTGCTCTGTATGCACTGCTTTATTTTTAAATGTATTTAATTCTGTAAACACTAGGTAAGCTTTTAATGCCTTGCACAATATTTTATATTCTATTTTGACCTTCCAATTTTCTTTGAGAACCTTAATAATTTATTTCTAAGTACTGAAGAGTTTTATAGTTGTACTACACAACAGTTTCCTTGTGGAAGGTCTGCTAGCTTCCAATGACCCTTAGCTGCCATCTGGTACAAATTCAAAGTGCTTCTGTCATCTGCTGCTAATTGCTGTCACCTGCATATTGCAGTCACTGAGCAACTTGGAGTGCAGTAAAGCAGGAGGCATACTGCTTTGTATAGCTGCAGTCTATCCATAATACCCATGATTTCTTTATTAATATTAATTTAATAATAAAAGAAGTACATGCATCATGAAATGGTATGAATTAATATAAATGACATTTCATGTTTATTTTAGTAACTTTCAGGGTTTAATATGACATTCAAAAATGTGTGTAGATTTGTATTATAAATATATTTATTATTTCGGTATTCTTCAGCCTGTTTATTCTGCTGAGATTGTTCAAACTGAATCTTACAGAAGAGTTCTTTAATCTTTTTTGTAAGCTGATAAGCTTTAGTCGGGGCACTAGCCTACAGCACCATATTATATTAATGTATTTTACTTGTAATTTAGAGAACAAGAAGAATATCCTGATCTGAAGGCTAAACTGTCCCCTGTGGCACTTGCACAGCTGATAAT
>VZTG01009080.1:1978561-2050256 GCA_013397845.1 Melanocharis versteri
GTAAGGAGATGTTGGATTTCTTTAGGTATATGTTTTCCAGTATTCAGTTTCAAAGATGTCTCTGAAAAAGCTGTAAGGTTCTCATACCATTTATTAAATATTATTAAACGTAGTGTGCCATATATAAAACCCACAAATTCAGCCCCTACCATGACAGTACTACATTTGTGCGGTTTTCTATTTGAAAAAGTTATTTAGACCAGTCAGCTGTACGGTCTGAAGTGTAGATATATTACAATTCCCAAAATTTATGCGAATGAAAGAGCTAGCTGTTGCTGTCAATTTGTTAGGTCCCTTTTGTAATTGTTTTTTCTTGAAGGAAGTAGTACCTGTTACTGAGCTATTTTTTTTTTACACATATCTCAAATTTTTACATTTATTAATTTATATATTTGCAAATTCTACGCAATAAAAGTTTTGGAACCAGTTCTCCCTATGCTAATTTTGCAGTTATTCTGTGAGAGAGTAAATCATGTTTTTTTAAACTACTCAGATTTGAAAAAATGCCATCTCCACTGAGTGTGTTTTAGTAGTAGTGTGTAATGTGCAAAGCTGCTTATTCTGTATTCTGACCCTTGAAAGACCTGATTACATGATAGCATCCTTAGAAAAGTCTTGAGTTGAAGCTGATGATGGCCGAGCATAAAGAAGATCTAGCAAGCATGTGTAAAAGCTACATACAAAATATAAATCTGAAGATAGTGTTCCAGTGTAAAATCGAGCACCTTTAAATCCTGCACTTCCCCCACCCCCGAGAATTCCATGTCTTAGCAATATTGATCCGGTATAAGGAGGATTGTGAGCGCTTAGAAACTCTAAATGTCTTCTGTGCTGTGTGCCTAGATTGTTTGAAATTGAAAAAAACCCCGATGAATTAGAGTTTCACTGCGTGAATGCTTTTGGTTGTTGAAGTTTCCAGTATGACTAGTTATCTTAGATTACTGAAGCAATTATTCTGAATTGATGGGTGGTCTTGAGAAAATGTTTTCAACTGGTAGCTTCTAATAGGAGGAGAGAATGTTTGTAATACAGCACAGGCCCTGTATGGATGCCAGGATTTAAGGGGCTGTTAACCTTTTCGATTTCTTAATGCGCTCTGCACACGTTTTAATCATTCGCGCTCGTGACAAATGCATAGCGAAGTCAGCGAACATATGGTCGCGCAGCATCTGACTACTGCTGCCTTAAGGTGCCAGACTGTGACTGCATAAAGGTGTGTGGAGTGTAACTTTTTGCCAGGGAGGAAATGGAACGGTCTGAGCACACAATCCGAGGTGCCAAAGCCGGGTGATTAACTCGGAGCGTTTCTCTCCGGGCGCGGCGGGAGCCGGGGAGGGGGCGCGGGAGGCGCCGCGCGGCACCGGCGGGCGCGGGCGCCCTCTGCTGACCAAAGCGCGCACGGCAGCGCTGCCCGCCGCCGCCTCGCCTCCCGCCTTCGGGCAAAGCGGAGCAAAAAGCCGCGTATCCCTGGCCCGCCTTCGTTCCTCTGCGTACAGACTCGCTCTAAGGACAAACATCAGATTGAAGAGACACTGGTGTCGTTCACCAAACCGCAAAAGTGTTAGTGAAAGCCGGATTTATAGCCAGCGAGATAAGAATGAGTCGTGTTCGGTTGCTCTCATTGAAACAGGATGTTTTACTACGAATAGGGTAAATCGTTGGCATTCAGGTAAACCAGGATACAATTGAAAAAGAAGACACACTTAGGAAGGTTATGAAATCTGTGACTAGCATTTGACAAAACGAGTGCCTTACTTCAAACAGCTGAGCTCTCCTGAAGTGTAGTTGTGGAAATAGCTCACTTACAGTTTTTATTACAGTAGACAGCTAGAGAGGGCTAAGCACTTCTAAAATCCTGGAGAGGACTCTCGAGCTTCAATTTGAGTATCCAAACTCAGATGATGTTGAGTCTGGAAAAGGCAACAGTAAAACTGGATGAATAAATGAGAAAGAGAGGAAAAAAAACTGTTTGAGTCCTGGAGTTTTTTTTTCTTTTAGTATTATAGGTATTGCTATCTACAAAAGGGATTTCTGCTTCCAAAATGATTAGTTTATTTTGAAACACAGAAATATGCATTTATGAATAGAGTGTTGAAGTAAAGCCAGGCAAGTCAGAAGAGTAATTTCAAAACGTAATAAAAGTATTCTTCTTTTAAGAGTATTTAAACCTCTGGTTTTGAATATGCATCAAAACACTACAAAAATGTACTTGAGCTTCTCTTTCAGTGGACAGTGACCACGTATTTCTTCTTGATTTTTAAAATTTCTGCTGTTTTCAATGCCTATATGTTGGACATGGACTGATTTATGTAAGAATACAGACAAGTTATTGTAATTTGTTTCTTTGGAGATACAATTAACACTAAGTATCTAAAATTATTTGTTGAAATCAGTGTAGAAAATATGTAATTCAGTTCCATAAACCTGCAGTATTAACATGATACCAAATATTTCAATTTGGTCAAAGGTCCAGTTGTGTGAAGGATGAATATTTTTTTTTGCCAAAGTAAAGACAGAAAATGTTACAGGAATCAAATGAACTGTTTTCGAGTAATTACTTCTGTATAACTCCAATGGAGTGGACTATATAAGTAAAGTTTATTTCCATTTTATGAACTTAAGTAGACCAGTCCTCCCCCCACATTATTGCTCAATTCTAAAATGAATAAAACCTGTGAAGGGTTTTTAGTGCTTCAGAAAATGTTTTCAAGATTTCATTGTTGTTCTTGCAGCTAAACCAGTGGTTAGGATGTTTGAAAATTGATATCAGAAAAAGCAGGGACAGGTGACTTTTTTTACTAAATGGTCATTTTATATATTTTCTTCTGTTTTCTTTGCTTTTCCCACCTTTGAATCTACTGATTAAAAGAATGAGAAAGATATTTATTAAACAGTGTACCATACTGTATGCAAGATTTGGTAGGTTTGACATTAATCAAGTCAGGTTTGTAGAGAAACGTATTTGTGCAGACCATTGCTTGAGTACAGTGAATTAAGGCAAGATGCTTGCTAAACCTGAATTTACTTGTTTTGATTCATAGTTATATTAGCTTAATGTGGTTACCTGGATTGCTGAGCAGTCAAGACTTTGAATCAGAAGAATTAGGAGACTTAAGAAAGAAGAAACATTTACAGATTCCAGAGTTGCTCTTTATGGTTTTAGTGTCAAAGATTAAGGTAGATAGATAAGGATATGTCTCTTTAATTAGCCTTTAAACACAGATTAGTAATCTGTTATTCCTAGGGACTAGAGGGAGGGTTTAACAGGTTATTGAAGAAAGTCACAGGGGTTTGGATAAATGCAGCTGACTATGCAGTATAATCTATATAAATTTTTTTATAAATGATGGAATGCTACTAATCATTTTTGTTAGGCAAACCTTGTTTTTGTCACCCTGCAGCGGAAAGATGTATTATTTGAATTTTAATATTTTTAAATATTTACTGTTACATACCTTTTACATCTAAGTGTAGGCTACAATTAATGGAAACATACATAATATACTAGTATTCAAGGCTTAATAAATTAAGTTCAGAGCATGTATTAAGAATAAGAAAGAAAATGTTTATGTTTATGGTGCAAATTAAAACCCAAGTCCATCTGAAACATGCATACCATGAAATTTCATTGTAGTCAATGTAGTGTTTGGCAGTGCAGAACCAGGCTGATTACTGAAATATAATTACCTTTGTGGAGGAATTTGGTTGCAGGGAGAAGTCTGTCCTAAGACTGTGCCTTAATACTTCAATAGTATTAAAGTAGGGCACTTAAAGGCTATTCGTGAGCAATTATTTCTAATGCACTTTAAACTGTAATTGAATAAAAAATGGCTGCACTAGACTATTTTGAGAAATCTTTGCCATTTTATAACATTTAATTATCAAATTTTGCATTTCAGTATTCTAGCATTTTAAAAGTTCTCATTTTCAAAGTAATATACATTTTTGTAGTGTTAAAAGAATTGTTCTATTGCTACAATAATAGCTTCAGAAGATAACCTTTCCTAAAAGTTGAGCATCTAGGGCAGCAACAGCAACATTGTTATTCAGATTGTACTTCAGTAACCAGAAAAGTTCTTGTTGTTTTCAACTTTTTAATTAAGTTAAGATTTTTCTTATAAGATAATGAATTATACCTTTTGGTCCAAAATGTGAAGTGTAGACTTTGAATCATTCCCTCATTCAAAAATTAAGTATTTTAAAAACTTGTCAGCTTTTTTACCATGCAAGTAGACAATTGATGGTATAAGCCATTACTTTATTGAGAACCATTAGCTATTTAAAACTCTGTGCATAAATTAAAGAGGAGCTAAATGGATTTGCGGTTGTTGCCATTAGTAGCATTTTAAATTATACAGGCAATTATTGTGTTCGTTTTCATTATCGTAGAGCAGCGCCTTTGCAAAACTACTGTGGTTTTCTTAGACATTATGTACAAATTTTCCCTTGGAGATTAAAATTTCCAGTGGTGTGTTTAATTTTGTTAAGTTGTTTCAAATAGAACAAATATTATGACAAGTAGAACAAAATTTGTTTTACTAATGTGGGAATTAGCAATAAAAGTGGAAAATTACTCCAATTCTTAATTCATCTATTTCGTATATTTTCATAATTATTCTAGTTATTGTTTTCCAAAGAAAGTAAATAGCTTTCATAAGATGGCATATTTTACAAATGCTTTGATAAAATCACAGTATAGTTAAAATGAAGTTTATCCACTTTTCCAATATTCAGATGAATTTTAGAGAATGTTAGTGAATTTCTACATGAAATTTATCTAGATAGTTCAACGTGTTTCATTAGCCGACTGCAGAAATCGTTTAAGTGAAAAGGCACAGAATTAAACTAATTAAGTGTCTTTTAGTACATCGGAGTAACTAATTTTTGAGAAATGGAGAATGCATTTCTATTAAAACTTAACTTTCTTTGTGTGCCTTCTTAAGTAGGATTTTGCAGTTGCCTTCACTTGCTATAGCAAATAAAAATATTAAAATTTACTATGGTGAATAGCATGATCTATATTAAAAAAAATGGCATTATCAGTAGCAAATGAAGTTTTCTTGAGCAAAAAATTTATTGTGTGGAAAATTTTTCAGCATCAACTTTTTTATTGTCATAATACCTCTCCAAACACATTTTTGTTGGATCCAGACTTAAATTCACGTCTGTCTTCATCAATTAGAAAGGTATTAATGCTTTGAGTTAGCTACATATCAGTGTGCAGTTGACTAAATTTAATGTTTCTGTCCAAAAAGTGGCATTCTTTCCAAAGAAGCTCTTTATTCATTCCTGTTCTGGGGTGGGGTTTTTATGGGGGCTGGAGAGGGGAGAGATAGGCTTTCACTACCATGATGCAGGGAAAAAAAAGTGTGAGGTAGTAGTTATGCATATTGCAAGACAGTGATTCTTTATTTTATTACAAAAAAAGACCAACTCTAGAAGGCCAGATTAAATCATTCCTTTCACTTTTTAATGGGATTTGGATGAATAGAGTAAAATATGCACTTTGCATTCATTGATAGCATCTTTAGGTTGAGGTAATTGAGTCTTTTTTCCCTGACTGAATGAATAATGACTTCATCTGATCCTCAGCGAGGCCTGAAACTTAGGCTGCCTTTGTCAACGCAAAAAGATCTGGGCTTTGAAACATGCTCTACTTCCCTGGCTTCATTTTTCTTCATTTTAATCCAAAAACCTATTTTTCTCAATAATTCAAGCATAAACTATGTAGTAGTTGAAGCAGCGGAAATTGCAAGATATTTGTCCTCGTTGTGCTGCTTTTTAAATGCAGCTGATAAATCAGCCGCTGTGGTCTTCAGCTGCCTGGTTCTCTAGGGAAGGGACAGCCCATGTGTAAGCAAGATTGCTGGAATTTTTAAGAACTATATTTAAAGTGCTTCTTTTGCAGGCTGTTTGTTATCTAAGGAAGTGTTATGTTTTACTGGTCTTACTGGCAAGACTTGGAGATAAAAGGGCCATCTGTGATGGGGCCTAGGAAACTCTTCCTGGCATAATTTTCCCACATATTTTACTGACTACTAGAGCATCCCAAAAAGTGGAGTAAAAATACCCTAGCTTACATCATACATTATTGAAATGGTGAGAGTCTTAGTTACATAGCTTAAATATATTTTTTTCATGAGAAACAGTGGATGAAAGATAGCCTCTCCTCATGCTTTCCTTAAATGTTTCTAAATCAAACACCTTTTTACTGTGAAGTTAAGGCTCTATTTTACTATATTGTTTTGAAAATTGATATTCCATTTGATTGTTGGTTTTATTATTATATTGGATAAGTGAAAGCTGCATACAATTAAAAATCATTTCTGTGACATTGGTTCAGATTCACAGAGTGGGATGAGAGCATGGTGACAAGTCACAGTGCCCTTGTCACATGAATGAGAAGGCACAGGCTCTGTCCCATGTGCCTGTTGGTTCTTGAATCTAACAGGGTTTTGATCTTCTAGTGGTCAATGAGCTCCCTACAAATATAATACACAGTGCCAGTATTTTTGCTGCATGCATGATGGAAGAAAATTGTCCCTGCTCATTTTTTCATCTGTAATTGTCTTTTCTCCTTGCCCTTCTGTGTTCCTGTCCTGGAAAAAGGAATGGAGAAGGGACGCATCAGACTTTAAAGCATTCAAAATGCTTGGCTGGGACAGTTCACACTGGTTCTGGGAATTGTTATTGCCACACCAGGGAGCATCTTTTGTGTGCAAGTATAGGAATAACAATCAATGCAGTTATCAAAGTTCAGTTAATTGTTACAAGTGCATGGGTTTTTCACAGGTAGAAATAACCAAAACAAATAATTGCTAATTGTTTGCACTGCAGAAGCATAAATTTAAGAAAAATTCCTGACTAACTTGATTTCTTCTTCTTCCTCCAGGTTGGCTTGCTGGACCTGGAGTTGAATCAACTGACCAAAGCCCTGTTTTTGGCTTTGGTTGCACTATCAGTTGTTATGGTAACTTTGCAAGGATTTGTAGGCCCATGGTATCGCAACCTTTTCCGGTTCCTCCTCCTGTTTTCCTATATCATCCCAATCAGGTATGTATAAGAAGGAAAGCAAAAAACAGTTGTCTAATTTCACTGAATGTGGCTTTCTTGAAATTTATACTTGCTTCTCATTGCAAAGGAAATTGATCTTATCAGGAAGCTGAAGGAGAAGGTGCCAGCAAATCTGCTGATTCTTGAAGGATCACTGTACAGAAAACAATACTGTTGTATTTTTTTTGTATAATGTTCATATTGCTGGGGTAATCAGGATATCTAATCCTTTGCTAGCATAAATAAGGATACAATGTTGGTATATTTGAGAAAGTGGTTTCAGGAAGCATACAGTTGAATGAACTGCTAGATGCATTATGGAATTTTATTTTTCATGCCTTAAATACTAAAAATGTTCCATTTCTCTGGTTAATATACAGACATTTTACCCCAATAATGATTAATTTAAATTGAATGGCTGAGTAATGTAGGTGCGCTTTTACAATGAGGAGTTTTAACATGTGTAACCAAGTAGAGACTTGCCCTGAATTAATTAATTCATTAAGCATGAGTACTGTATATTCAAATTGCAGAGAAACTGGAACACGAAATAATATCCATGTGTGTAATCAAGTCTTCTGTGGACACGGAAGTGAGAACACTGACTCTGAAATGAATTCTTTTCTTTGCATGCGTATTGCCTTTGCAAAATAGAAATACTGTTTCCTGTTAAAATAACCAGTGTTTAGATTAAGATAATTGTTAATTTTAGATCCTCTCTAGAGCTGTTCAGTTACATCATTCAGTGAGCCCAGTGATCAGCCAGAGTTAGCAGCATCTAAACTGTAGCTAGATTTAAGACCTCTCCCCTCAGGCGTGTGCACAATATTTAAGTTCATGTAGTAAAGGAGAGAAAAATAACAGGAGGATTTCATTAGGCCTTTTAATCTAAGCTGACATTACTTACATGTTACTATGATCACATTTTTTAAGTACTTGTCTCTGTGAAGGAAATTGTATCATAATTGACCAATGGGATACTCAGGAAGCCTCTGTCATAACATTTTATAACTTAAAGGACTTTATTTTTATAGTACTTCTGTGTTGCTAGAGAAACTGATTCTGTGAGAAGTTGAAGGAGAAGGTTCTAGCAATTCTGCTGGAACTAGAGTTTTGGGATATCTTTCCAAACGATGTCATTGTTATAACTCCTTTGCTGCTTGTATGATGCTGTTCAGTCATGTTGCCATCCCCCCATACACACACAGTTACTGAGTATTAATCAATTTAACCATGTGAAGAGGCAAAAAGGGCTCCATTCAAGTGGTTAAGTCTTTGTTTTACTGAGAGATGCACTTTAGAACTTCCAGGGGAGTGGGAAAATGAGCTAAGGGTATAAAGGATCACTTCTAACTAAAGGATAACTTTTAACCATTTTAATATCTTTGTTATTGGATGCAAGAGGATTAGGGCCGTATAGGTGTTGTAAGTAAATTTGACTCTATATTGAAAGTTCAACATATGCCATTGAAAAAACATGTTCACTGAGCAGCTCATTTTCAATGTAGGAGTTGTTTATTGGACTTGTGGAATAGCTTTTCTCCAAAAAGAATTCCCAGCATGCATCTAATTCAATATTTCAGTTGTTTGTGGGAGATAATATAAAAACTAAAAGTATTAAAGAATATTGTTAGTTTAGTTCATCAGACAGGAATGTATCAGAGAAGGCTTTCCTCCCTAGAGTTTTAGCTGTTTCTCTACCAAATTCTCTTCAACCCGCATCTTCATAAGTACAGGTTTGCGTCCCACACTGTCAGCAAAATGAACAATTCAGTCATGCTGGTGTTCAAATATGACTACACTTCCCTTCCTCTCTTCTGAATGTTAAGCATGGAAATGACTTAATTTTTTGGCTGTATTTTGAATGTAAACTCTCAAAGATGAAAATTACAAAGCAAATGACATTGAAGCACCAGGTGTTGTATCCTCTCATTATTTTTATAACAGCTATATGGGGGAAATAATGACCTTACAGACGTAAGGGAAACGTCAGAGATTAGGATTCACTGGTAGAGGGCAAAGCATATCTGGACTTGGCACACATGAAATGTGTTGGTTGATAGTTTCAGAGAATTCAGGAAGTTTCTGATTGTGGAGCTTTTTTGTGGTTCTGTTTGGCTTTTGGTTTGAAGAGCAAGGGAACTTCCAGGTATGCAATAAAAATAATTTTTCATGGCTAGATGTGTTTGGTGAAGATCATCAGGAAGATGACGATAGAGTTAGTAGAGTTTAACTGATCTCTGTGCAGCCTCTCCTCTAATTAATAGGAAGAGGAACTTTTCAGGTGCTTCAAGAAGAAGCTGGTTCCTTGCGATTCAGCTGCATCCTAAACACTCCTCTAGATTGATGTTGCTTCACTTTGTGCGGGGTATTACTGTGGGGCGTGCAAGACGTAAGTATAAACATAAAGCAACTGTAAAAAAACCCCAACAGTGCAACAAAACAAAAACCACCCCAACAAGCAACACTTACCCACCCCTCAGCTCCAAAAAATCAGCCTCCAACATAGCACACATTCTGTGGTATACAAGGAATCAAGAAAAATTGAGAAAAAGTAGTAATAAACAGACATCGAAAGCTTAGCCCATCTCTAAACTGTTTGTAAGTTAGAATCCTTATGCACAAAATGTTTTGAACAGCCCCACACCCACAGAAACGTTTGGCCCTTAAAAGTGATTCTGTCACTGGTGTTTTCTTTTTCCATATGGAGAAACTATAGCCCAAGGAACCTCCATAGGCAATCTGTTGCCCTAAAAAGTCAAGCTATTTTAATTTCTTACGATTTATCAGGGAAGGAGGATATAAAGCAAGTCCTTGACAGACTGTCCAAAACAAAGTAAATCTCTCTAGGATTTTCTTCACCCATTATCTGAGTTTTTCTGTGTTCCTCAGCATTTTTAGGCTTTTTTCTAGTTGGCTGTAGCCAACTAGACTGTATAACCTAGTGCAGTTGTCATATAGCAAGCTAACAGGGAGCATGTATCCTCAGGTATATCCATGCTGCTGCTTTTTGTGATACCAGCATGGAAGTTCTTAGGCCTGTGATGTCACCTTTACTTTTTTAATAAGGTACTTTTGTTGAACAACTTGTATTATTTTGGATTGTCTGTTTTCTGAATGACAAGGATCAGAGGGCAATAACAGTCATGCTGCTGAAAAGCCAGCACTCTGTGTGGGGGAAGATTTTTTGATTTTAAGTGCAAGAGAATAGAAGAGGTTTTAATCAATATGGGACGCGAGTTACCAACTACTACTGAGATGAAAACTCTGATGTGTGTGTATATGGGTTTAAGCTGTTAGAGAGGCTTGTCACAAAACGCTTCCATTCTTTTCCCTGGCCATGAGTACTAACATGTCCTTATCAACTCACTTGAGCTATCGTAGCAAATGGTTCAGAAAGCCCAGGCCAAAGAAAAGGCTTAGTGATGGTACTGCCCCAGAAACTGGATCCCCTCCACCACCAGTGGACTTTGTTAATTCATTGTCCAGTCTTCTTCAATACCTTGAAAGACAAAGTGAGTTGCACTTTGCTTTGAGGTCTTCTGTATGTTTGGGTTTTGTTTAAAAAAGAACCAGTGTAGCTAGGAAAGTTTTTCAAGATAATTTAGATTTATCAAAACAATGTTTGGTGAAATTGCTGCCTCACATACAGACGTGTGAGTCTTGTATCTGTACGTGCTTCCACTTATCTGTTAAGAAATGTAGAGGATTTATCATAAAATGATAAGATATTTACTGGGTATCTGTTAAAAATGTGAATCACCCAGGCTCTATATGTAGTAGCAGTTTAAAGCTGGAGTGACAGGGGCTTAATCAGCCATCATTTTAGAAGGATCCTTTAGTTTTAGTGTGAACAGAAGCTGAAATGTCTTTTGTCCTTTTTTTTGGTCACCCCAAGGCGGCTAGTCACTGAGCAGTTCTGCCAAAAGAAGCTGTCCCAAACGACTGGAAGGAGCTGCCTTGCATTTGAGTAGTAAAGTTTTGGGGTACTACATGGTTCCTGGCTGAGGTTTTTTCCTGGGTCTTTAAGAGAAGCACTTAAATCCTTCAAGTTATGTCAGTCTGTTCTCAGGGGCAGTGAGGACAACACTGCTAGGACGTCTTACGTCTGAAATTCATTGATAGCCCCTCAAATCCCAGATCATACAGATATGAATTCCTGTGTTTTCTTGAGGTCCAGGGAACTCTTACCTCTGCAGACTGTCTAACAGCAGCAAGCAGCTATGCTGCTTTCAATCGTGCTGTAGTTTCTGCTGTGTTGGAGCTCTAATCTGTATAATGTATAGATGTGAGAGTATCAGTATATGAAGACTCACACAGCGAGACAGAATATATATGAGATATATGATGCAAAGTTTTCAGTGTGGAAGAGCTAAAGAGCTGCTTATGAAGTGGCTCAAGCAAGTGTTTTAATACACATTTAGTGTATTGAGCTTTAATACCATATCATGATATATAATGCAGTCTCTATAGAGACTGAAAAACATTATGTGATGCTTCATAACATTTTACTAATTAATTTTGCAGCAGAAATTATGGTGTGTCTCTCTTGTGCTAAGACGTCTTACACTGTCCAGTGTGGTGCTGTACTACTGCCTGAGCTAGCTTTGTGCTTCTCTTAAAATGTCTGATATTCATGCTACATAGAAAAAGCACAGAATCATAAGATTATTTAGATTGGAGAAGACTTTTAAGATCGAGCCCAACTATTAACTGCCAAGCACTGCCAAGTCCACCACTAAACCATTTCCCTAAGTGCTACATCTATGGGTCTTTTAAAATATCTCCAGGGATGCAGACTCTGCCACTTCCCTAGGCAGCTAGTTCCAGTGCTTGATAATAGTTTTGGTGAGGAAATTTTTCCTAATATCCAATCTAGAGCTCCCCTGGTGTGACTTGAAGCTGTTTCCTCTTGTCCTGTCACTTGTTACTTGGGAGAGGAGACCAACCCCCACCTGGCTGCAGCCTCCTTTCAGGCAGCTGTAGAGAGCAATAAGGTCCCCCCTTGAGCCTCCTTTTCTCCAGGCTAAACACCCCCAGCTCCCTCAGCTGCTCCTCATTGGGCTTGTGCTCCAGACCCTTCCCCAGCTTTGTTGCCCTCCTCTGGACACGCTCCAGCACCTCAGTGTCTTTCTTGTAGTGAGGGGCTCAGAACTGGACACAGGACTAAAGGTGTGGCCCCACCAGTGCCTGGGCACTGCTTGGCTCACGTTCAGCGACTGCCAACCAGCATCCCCAGGTCCTTTTCTGCTGGGCAGTTTTCCAGCCACTCTGTCCCCAGCCTGTGGAGCTGCCTGGGGTTGTTGTGACCCAAGGGCAAGACCCAGCACTTGGCCTTGCTGACCCTCTTAAAATTGGCCTCTGCCCATTGACCCAGCCTGTCCAGACCCCTCTGTAGGTCCTTCCTTCCCTCCAGTGGATCAACAGTCCCACCCAACTTGATGTCCTCCACAAACTTACTCAGGGGGCGCTTGATTCCCTTGTCTAGGTCATTATTACAGATATTATAAAACAGGACTGGCCTCAATACTGAGCACAATCAGTCTAATAAAGAAGTCATTTTTTTAACTGATCTATTGTAGTAAACCTTCCTCCTTTCAAATCTTGCAACATTGCCTGTTTGCTCCTAGGTTTTTTTCTGGTCTTAAACCTATGGTATTACAGCAAGTAATGCCGAATTTGTGTAGAATATACAAAAAAAACCCAAAAACATGTTTTAAATATTATTTGTATTGGACCTCTAACGTCAATATTGTCACCTTGGTATTAGAGGCCTAAAGAAAGACAGCATCTGACCTGGTAAATGTGATAATAACAAAGAAACATTTTTAATAGGAAGCAATTATTGTTGCTCTGAGTTGCATATGCTACATCTCTTATGCAAAGGTGCTTGTTTGACATGTGTTTTATTTGTGTTTTGCATTCTTCTGTGTTTTAAGCCTGCAAGAAATTAATAGATTAATTTTTTTGTAAATTACTCCCTAGATTTCCTCCTGGATTTTTAAGTTCTTTCTGTATTACAACATGTAGTTGTCTGTATCTGGGTTACATTTGGCCCTTGAAAAACTGCATGTGCCACAGTCGCTATAGCAATACAGGGTTGATACACATTTTTTTTGCCACAAATATTTAATCACAAATGTGTGAGGTTGAGTTCTCTTTTAAAGTTACGTTCACTCCCAGGGTTATATGCAAAATGCCATGTGTACCTTCCTTAATTTGCTTTTATATGCTCACATAATAGACAAAATCTGGAAAAATTAGTGCAAGAGAAGTAATGAGACCAATTATGAAGCAAACAGGAGCAACAGTTCTGAGGCTATTCTTGGGAGTGTCGGAGAGATAGCAAAAAATCTAAATAAAAAAAATATATGTAGTGGACAAAACAAAAAGGAATATTA
This sequence comes from Melanocharis versteri, assembly GCA_013397845.1. NCBI lineage: Eukaryota > Metazoa > Chordata > Aves > Passeriformes > Melanocharitidae > Melanocharis > Melanocharis versteri. The sequence continues at coordinate 1,992,016 of VZTG01009080.1, forward strand.
TATTCCAGTCTCCTCATCAAATAAAATATGAGAGATGGGGAAATTCAAGGGATGACCTATAGGTTGATTTTTATTTGCTTAGATCATTATATAATACTGTATTTAAATGAAGTAGCTTCTGTTTTATTCTATTTTTATTTGTTTAGTGCCAGTTAATACCAGTTACTAGGCTCCAAAAAATCACTTTCTATGAAGATTTAACTTTCCAGGCATGTTGAATTTAAAATATTGTTGTTTGTTTCTTGACCAATAATTTTAAAATTATTCCATATTTTTTCTAGATTTTGAATAGTGCATATATCTGTGTATAGTTTATGGCTGTTTCAAGAAAGTAGGGATATGTTAAGAAGGTTAGGGGATTTGGTACAGTTTTGGATAATAATGGGACCCAAATATCACCTTCAGTATCATTTTCACAAAGAAGGAAGTCCTGAAAATAAAAAGACTACATCTCAATTACTTCATTTATTTCAAAAAGTAGATACCACTATGGGTACTTACACTGTATCTGGAGTTTTGGCAGGGCTTTGGTTTTTTTGTTACAAAACTCTTACATATACAGAACTGCTCAGGAAGACAGAAAAAAACCCCCTACCATCTATTTTTTTATTTAAAATCATACTTGAATTTTGTTTGGCACAATATCACTTTGTTCACAAAATTTTCCTTGCTAACTTCATTAGGTGTTGATTGCTTTTCACTGGGTCATGAATGGTAGAATGTTCCTGGAGTTTCTAAATGTATTTGTCAAACTTTGTCAGTGAAGGCCCTTGCTTATTGGCAGATTTGTCCTTTTGACAAAAAAAAACCAAATCAGACACCTTTAGAAGGGGACCTTATATCATTACAATTCATGAAAAAAAAAGAAATTTAGAAGTCCTATAAATAGGAGTGCTTAATCTAGAACACTGGTGTTGTTTTTGAGGGAATAACCGCGGAACTGTTTGTTTTTAACTTGTAGTTCAAAGCGGTGTGGATTCTGAATTGTTGTGTTATTTATTTGTTCTGAAGCTGAATTGCAGAGAATGCCATCCTGGCTCTTAATGGAATAAATCCCCAAGCTGGATAAAAATTGCCTTAGGGTTGCCTGCTCTAGGGTAACTAGTGCTGAGGTGGAGAGACAAGAAACATTGTATTACTGTGTTTGCTAAATGTGCTCATTCTCTGCAGCAGCCTTCAAATTCCTATATTAACATACTGTGCCTAAATATTGCATGTTAATTGGTTTACTGAAAATTAGTGTTACTAATGCAACAGTTGCTAATGCTACGTTGGATGCTGTTCTGTGTGTTTTCATGAATAACTGATGTGTTTGGAGTTTGTTTAATTGGATTAAATTGAGAAGGATTTGAAAACTGGTGAATTTAAAATGTTTTGGTTATTTAATGAGGTTTCCTAAAGTCTGCAGAGAAATTATGGAAAATGATAGCTAATATTATCAGGCACTGAAAGTAGCTTTATTTTGAGGAAGCTTAGTGTCTCCTTGTTTTATTATGTAAAAATTCTTGGACTTTTCAGTGAAGTATTTTTATCCATTCCTGTGAAGCTCTGTTGGAGAGATTTCTAGTTTCAAAAGCAAACTCACTATTAATAGGCCATCATCATTTTTAGTATTGCATCAGTTTCCATAATGTGCTAAGCAATAGCTACAATGATTTCAAAGACAAAGATTTCCTCTAAGACAAAAAGCACCAAGTGAAGGAAGTCAGAGAAGGATACAGTGTACAAATTTTAGAATTAATACTAAAAAATTAATCTATAGCACTCATTTTTATTCCTGTTTAATTCTTTATTCATCTTAACAATTCAAGCATGTACCCAGTATCTTTGTGTGTGTCAGAAAGCTGTCTTCAGATTCACAATCTGTTGCTGTGATTCCAAGAGGACAGATGAAAACTCCTGGTTTTTTGTTATGCAGTAAAGTCAGGATGATGTCAGGACTGTTACAAAAAGATCTGAAGTGCATTAGCAGTATTTTGACCTTGATATGTACCTTTGAACAGTTCTAAGGGTTATGTTACTGCCAACCTGTTGCTTGAGACTCTTGAGTTGGCAGCTTAGCTACAAACAGTTCACAGAATCACAGAATATGCTGAACTGGAAGGGACTCACAAGGATCATCGAGTCTAACTTCTGGTCCTGCCCAGGACCATCCCCAAGAGTCACACCATGTGCCTGAGTGTTGTCCAAACACGCCTTGAACTCTGTCAGGGTTGGTGCTGTGACAACTTCCCTGGGAAGCCTGTTCCAGTGCCCACCCGTCCTCCAGGTGAAGAACCGTTTTCTGATATCCAAACCTCCCCTGACACAACTTCAGGCCATTCCCTCAGGTCCTGTCACTGATCATCACAGAGAAGAGATCAGTGTTTGCCCCTTCTCTTCCCCTCATGCACACATTGTAGACTGCAGTGAGGTCTCCCCTCAGTCTCGTCTTCTCCAGGCTGAACAGACCAAGTGGCCTCAGTAGTTCGTGTAGCTACTGTCCTACTCTTCTTTTTCAGTATTCCTGTTAGAGCAGAGTTAAGAGAAATCCACACATGCCTATTTCTTAGTTACTGCTCCTCTGACATGGTAGTGGGAACATGGTGAATAGCTAAAGGAAAGTAGCATTTTAGTGGTTTAGAACAAGGTGGATAGAGTTTTGTGTTGGAGCATTTTATTACGGGGAAGAGCAATGTGATTAAATGAGTGAAGATTTCTTTATTGTAACATAGGAGTACAAGGTGCATCTTAGTTCTTATATGATGTAGACATGGAAATATTAGAAAATGAATGTGCAGAGTGAACTGGAAAAAAATACTTTCGATTTTGGACTTCTACGTATAATCAGTAAAACTTGCTGCAAATTGCATATTTTCTACTAGAGAGCAACCCAAAGATTACTTCATGCCAACATGCTATCGCATGAGGGTGCATTTGGCTGCTTCAGCATGTTTCTCTATTTCCAATGGACTTTCTCTAGCTACATTTTGGGAAGGACAAAAATATCGTTGATTTGTTGGGAAAAAGAAGTTGACAAATATAGTTGTACTATCGTAAAGAGAAAATGTTGTTAGTTGTTTTTAGAGAACCCAAAAAACCAGAGACTTGAAAAGGTACAAAAATAATTGTAATTTCACATCATAAAGAAAACATAGGTAGTGTTTGGGTTTTTTTAGTAGATAAAAACTGTGACTTTATGAGTAGTGATCTGTTCTTGCTATACATTACCCATCTGTATAAGAGTAGTAATGTAATTATGTCAAGAGTCTTCACAAAGTGTTGGAGTCTATCTCATGCAGTATGCATGATACTGCATTTGTTTGTATTGCAATATCTTCTGCAAAGTCTGAGATGAAGCCTGAATTTCTAGCGTGATATGTACTCTGCAAACACATGAAAAAAGCATTGTTCCAAAATGTTGGTGCACATAGGTTTAAGATCTTTCTTTTTTTAGATATCCTAAAAAAAAGCTTCTCATTTTCTTTTTATGGTTATAACTTTCACTTTGCCTAATATTCACACTGATTATGGTATAAATTTCCTTTGCAGTTTACGTGTGAACTTGGACATGGGTAAGGCAGCCTATGGGTGGATGATTATGAAAGATGACAATATTCCTGGAACAGTTGTTCGAACTAGCACCATACCAGAAGAGTTGGGACGATTAGTTTATTTACTAACGGATAAAACAGGTATATCAGGTTACCATTCTGAAATCTGATAACTTTTATAAAATTTCTAAATATAATTCTGTACTTGAATATGGTAATATAAGAGTAGATTTAGACTACCAATTTTTGTTTCTCAATAAAATTTTATGCATTTGCTTGAGGACTTTTACAAATACCAATAGGCTTGGGTAGGCCAGTACTTAGATGTTAAAGTCAGTGTTTGGTAGTACTCTGATTTATTCCAGTGGGAGCAGCTCTTCTATAGTAGTAAGAGGACACTGTACAGCATGAGTAAGAGTACCATATATCTTCCTCTGAAAAGGCTGGAATAGCACTCAGGATGCTGGTTTATTCTGCACTTCATTGCTACTGCAATATTGTATGATAATAAGTTAAGAATGGCCTTTGAGAGAGCAAGACATTTCCAAAACAAGTCACGAGATCAGCCTCCAAAATGGTATCTGCTGTCCCAGTGAAGTTAGTTGCTCTTTATGTTATCAAGACCAGTTCTAGAGCTGCTGAATGATTTCATCTTCATAACTGTAACCTGTTACTGTACCTCACCTGGTGTACTGGAACCCGCAGCCCTTACCAGGATCAGAAGGTAAGTACTGAGAGTGTGAAGAAGTAATAGCTTGTGTTACGCCTTCTCCTTTCTGAGATTGAACAAATAATTTCTGGTAGATATACTGGGGTTTTTTTAAAGAAGCTTAGCTTCTGAACTAAGAAAATTGTTTCTTGAAAAGCTTGAAGAATTCTTACAGTGGTTTTAAGTAAAATATAGTTCAAAATCATGAAAAGCTGCTGGGGAGGGCAGGGGTTGGCCTCTGTTATACTGTTCAGAAAGCATAATACACAATTTATATCTCCTTCTGTTTGAAATAGTTCTGTATTCCCTCCCACGCTAACACTTCCATTACTGCATATTTGAAATGAAGTGTAAATATAATATATCGTCACATTTTCAAAACACGCTTTCCTTTTTTCTTCTATAGGTGCATATGTTATCCTATATATATCTGAATGCTGTTCTTCTGTTTTATAAAAATAAAGTATGTTGCTAATTATAGTGTGGTAATTCTTCAAAGCAAATGAATGATTCTTTTAACAAGTTTTATTTCAGTTACCTAATGATTTGTATGCTATCTGAAACTGCTTATTGATTGTAATTGCACCCTTCATCATGATAATTTATGTAACTTTGAGTGCTGTCACATTGAAGACTTGAAATATGTAGTTTACAGCATATGTTTGGAAAAAGAAGTATGTTAAAAAATAATTTATTTTCAAAACAGTGCACTAGAGTTCACTTACAAAGTGAACTCTAAAGTTAGTTACAAAACATCACTTTCTAAGCAAAACCAATATAGACGTTTTAAACTTTGCTGGTTGAGATTCCAGAAGCCATACCAAACTGGAAATGCAGTACAAATGTTGAGATATTCTACTTACAGTTAGACTGCACTGAGAATCTTAGGTATTGCTAATTAAAATACTAATAGTTTTTTCACACAACTCTACAATGCAGGAATTATATTCTGTCTCTGATGCCTACTACCCTATTTGAGAATTAGAGCATTGTTTAAAAAAAACAACAAAAAAACCTGCCATTGTTCTGCTTTTAGGAAGACAGCCATTGCACTTAACCTGATAGAAGTGTGATTAAAACCAAAGTTTTTCTCCTTTAAAAAAATCCAAAAAAAATTTAGTGATACTGGATTTTTCAAAGCAGAACTGTGGTATTACATCCATAAATCTTTGAAAGGATACATTTTGTTGACTTGTATATACAAGGAGAAACAACCCTGTTATGCGTCTAATTGGAGTTTTTTGTTTGGTTGGGTTTTTTCCAACCTAGATCATGCCCCTTGCAATCACAGTAGTTCTGTTTAAGAAGCAGCACAGAGTGCATACTTAAAAGGTGCTAAATAGACAAAAGTTTAAAGACTTTTACCAGGGAATGTGCTTTATAGTGTTTGGATGATTGTTGGTGTTCAACCTCGAAGGCTTTTCAGAGGGTTGAGGTCTGCTGAGCTTGGTGGAAGGTCTGAATCTGTACAATAATGATGTAAAAATTAAAGTGAAGGCCATACTATAGGGCAGTAATTTCAAAGTGTTTTGGAAAGAAGTAGGGTCAGCAGTCTCACCCTATGCATTTTTACCCGAGTGTCAGCTGAAAGCTGATGTAAGTGAAAATAAGCCAGGAGTCCCGGAGACGTCACCAGCTTCACATGACTGACTGTGCCTTGCAGAGATGCTCTGTTTTAATAATCTTAAGTGTTCCACAAATTTTAAAATGTTCTTCATTCTGGACAAACACATCGACAATGTACTCTTTACCCAAGTATATTGGTAGCTGCTTCCAGTTTCCTTTCCTGAATACATTGGTTCTCATTCTGCATTTTATTGTAAATGTGAAACATACTTTAGGTAATAAACAAAGTCTGTACTCTTAATCCATGATTGACATTGCATGATTATACAGTTTATAAGGAGCTGGTCTCAGCACTTCCTCATTTGAATTTTTATTTCAAGTCATATAAACCAGTTGATTCTGTTTTTCTGCCCGCTTAAGGCCTGGCTGTCAGAGGATAAAGAACGGAGTCAGTTTTGTAGCCATCTGCCCAAGTAGGTGCTACCAAAAAGCAGCACTAAAAGGCTGATTTAGTTAAATGTAAACAGGCGAAGTTTTTCTCAATACTTAAAAGGAAAGGGAATCCAGAGAACTGTCTGCAAAAATCTTATATTGTGGTCCATGCTTCACTGGAAATGATTGAGAATTAGTTGTTGAGTCTAAGGAGCATTGCATTACTAACATAATTGCAAGGTAGTCCTTTGTATGATTGTAAATTGGGTTTGTGCTTCATCAATAAGCTTTTTGACAAGAAGCGTCCATCACAGTGGCTCTCTCATTTGCCACAGTATAATAGAAAATGAAGTATCCCAATAATTGCATTATAGTTTCCTTATTGTGGGACAAGAAAGCAATGTGGTATAATTAGGTTTGATTGGAGTGCATGTTTCCGGTAAGATCTGAAATTAATGATGTTGCTATAGTGACACATCTGCGGCCACCAGTGCGTGAAACATAAAGTAATTCATTCGACAAGAGAAGACATCTGTTAACTGCAAGGATGCAGAGCATATTGACACTGACCAGAAATACTAGACGTTATGTGATAAATGAACAAATGATGCTGAAACAGGAGGACAGATAATTTGTACTTAATCTGCTGGGAGAACTTTAATCTTCTCACTGGTTGCATTTGACAATGCCATTGTTTAAAGAACAATGCTGCAGAGAACTCATAAATTTTAAAACTTAACTCAGGGTGCAGCCTATTAAAGCAATACATTAATTCCTTTGTTAGGGAGTTTTTATCTTCGTGTTGAACAAAGCCATTACTAAAAACACCCAGTAAAACAACAGGTTTTTTAGGACTCACATTTTAATTATAGCATCCATTACCCAAAATGCCACATTGTTTGGACTTGAATCACATATAAGTTTGACAGAAAGGCGTCATCCATAATGATGGTGGGTAGCAGTTTGCATGAGCATGGTATTTCATCCTCTCCAGGGTACAAAAAATTCTAACAGTGAAAAAAAAAATAATGATATTTGGCAATATTTATTGAGAGTTTTTGTTTCTTTGGATGTGGGATAGAAAACCTTCTGCTATTCACAACAACTGCCAGTGTGTTCAGCTAAAACAAACGCGTAGTCTTCCCAGTGTAGTTATTTACTCCTGCATGCACTTGTATTTGAGTTCTGTAGTTAACATTTTAGTGGGTGTTTGGACCAAATGAGATACTCAACAGATATAATCATTGAACAGATGCATAGAGCAATGGGATTCTTGAATTTTTTGGAAAATCCATGTATTAGAGATTGGTATATATGGACATTTTTGTTAAATGTGCCTAATGTAATGTACTTTTAGAACAGTGAATTTCAGTAATTGTTTCTGAAACTTAATCTTTTTAGTTATAGTTTAGTTGAGTCTTTACCTCTTCAATGTAAGCAACTAGAGAGAAAGAGTAATTAAAAAAAAGTTGATGGAATAGCATCTCCTTCCTTTACTTAGATGGATATACATTTATACTCTGCCTCTAAGATTTTTAGTACCACTAGGTTTGCAGGATGAGTAGAGCAGACTAGAAGTGGAATGTTTTGATGGAGAGATCCTAGAGGCAGATTCCAGACCAAGGAATCCTTACTTTTTGTCTTCTGTTGGACTCCCATCTACTGAAAATACAAAGTGTATCCAGTGAGCATGGATGTTGCTCTTACACTGCTGAATACACAGGTACTGTGCTTGTGGGAGGCAGAAGGCACAGAGGAAATAGGTGCTGCTCGTCACAACTGTGTGTCACGGTTTAGGAGTGGTGCTCCCTAATTCAGTGCCTTCAAGTTACCTGTTACCTCTACTGTGACCTTCTGCCCAGGAAAGATTAGGTATAGCTCAGCTCTCTTGGTCTTTGTCCTCATTCTTAATGGGTTGTACTGGGACTTCCTTGGTTTTAGGTTTTATGTAGGTTGTGTTTATGGCGTATTCGTAATTGGAACAACTGACTGAGCAGACGTATGCTATGTATGCTCACCATGAGTTTTTTTCATTTTCTTCTTATATTATATACCAGATTATACTTTTTCCAGGGTTCAAAGAAAAAATTTGTATCTCCAGATTGTTGTCAACAGTCTAATTATTAGACCGATTAGGCCTGATCTCTCCCTTAAAGTTTCCATAGAAATGTTCACATTTACACTGACTTTTTATCTGTTTAAGCAAATAGCTCAAACAAAGTACCCATATTATATGAAAAGTGTCTCATCTTCTTAATTTCTCACAAAGTTACTAATTTTTCTGCTGTACATGTTTTCTTGCTATTTCTTGTTTTGGACTTTTTAGATTGCTGGTATTGGTCCAAATTGCCAGCTAGTAATACAGGATCAGAATGATCTGCATCTGCTTCTCAAAAAACAACAACAAAAAAATCTCTGCTGCTCTGTTGTGAATCACATCTGTTGCCACCCAAGGAATGATGCCTTCAGGACTTTTTCCTTAGAAATTAATTTCCTCTTTGCCTGCTTTACTCTGTGTTTAATGATACAATTGTAGGAAAGAAGGGGAAAAAAAAGCTCTTGGCTTCATTAAAGAACACACTAAATTTTTCTCCAGCAATTCTATACTAATTTTTTGTCAGGCTATTTGCCTTGTGTGGTACCTGCATTCCACTGCGAAGTTCAAGAATATATAATAGTAGTAGTAGATCATATATTGACTTATGTACTTTCTGAAAGCTTTTCTAAAATAAGCTTTTTTAAATCAAATAACTCTTTATATTAGCGATGTCCTGAAAGTGTGGAATTGATAACTAGGTCTTTAAAAAATATTATTAAAATTTGAAAGTTCCTTCACTGTTTTATAGTACTTGCCACCTTGAGCAGACTAAGAGAGCTCAGTTTTGTGTTGTTTTTCTTGTTCAAAAAGTGAGCTATATTAGAAAATCTGCCTCTAGATATTTGAAGGATTTGCATCTACGGGCATAAAATACAAGATATGTTGTTCTGGCACTGAGTATTAGTCTTCAACTAAAACACTAAAATTTAAGACAGAACTGCTGCTAAAGTTATAACATGACTGATTTGCACCATGTAATATATGGAACAAATTGTTGGGAATGTTTCTGTTGCATTTTGGCCTTTCATTTGTTAGAAGAATTTAGAAGTAAATTCTTAATTTGCACATGTGATGAAACTTTATTTCCATGTGGATGGCTGAAAAAGGTGTATTTTGTTAAGGCAGGGTTTTTTCAGAAATTTTTGGGAGTGCTTTCGTAACTTCAGCTACCCTTGTTTGTCTAACAACACATCAAGTTTATTATGGCTGTTCTTGAATGTCTTACACTAGTCTTGAGAAGCATGAGCAAACTGGAATTGTTGTTTCTTTATTTTTGTTTTAGTTATTTGTCATAGATATTTCCTATTAACATAGCTGATAAAAAGGATTGTATAAGAGATGATAAGAGGCAAGTATTTAATCAGGATTTCTGGAATGTTTATTTCTGTGTCTTTGTTGATCCTTTTTCCTCACCCGTTTTTCCTAAACCTTCTTCCCTGGCTCCTGTTGATTGCAAGATAGGAAAATCCATACTTTGTGCAGAAGCTTTTCTTCTCTGCTTGCTGAGAAAGAGGGGGTGGAACACACAAATTTTCCAGCTACCTACCTTTCCCTCACCAAGCATGATACGGAGTTGGACTAATTTAGTGGTGTCAGAAGAAATAATCTTTCCATATAATAATCATAGGGCTAATTTTGTTTCCTGCTCGGTTTTCCCAAGCAGCAGTTACAGAACTAGTGGGAAGCGGGTTTGACAGTTGCCTGCTGTCTCACCTTTTGACTAGCATTTAGTTTCACAACTCCTAGAGCGAGCTTTTTCAATTCAAAGGCTTGGCAAAGCCAAGGGCAGTGAGAAGGTATTAGCACGCCTGGAAAGTTAGGAAGGTGATAAAGATTGGCTTGGAAATTTCTTGCACTGAATATTTTTGCACAGTGTGTGGGTTTTGGTTTTGCTTTCTTTTAGAAATGGAGATTTTAGTCTCATGTTTATTGGTGGAAATTTTCATGTTTCTCATGTGCAAACTGGAGGTTGAATTTTTCTAGTCTCTAATTAAAGTAAAAAATGTAATGAAATTTAATAAAAGATCTCAATAAAAGTACAGCTTCTAAAGGTAGAAAAAGTCGGTTTATGTGATTACTGTAAAACAAAATAATTTCGTTTTCTTATGTATAGAAGTAACCAAAAATTTCCAGTTTGCTAATTCTAGTGATCTGGAACTTTGTCTTCCTGGGCTGTTTTCCAGCCTTGGGAATGTTCAACTTCTCATCTAAGTTTTAAGTAATGTTATGCATATTTTGGTAGAGATTTTATGCATTTCACATAAATCTTATTTTAATTATTTTTTAAAAATCAAATAATATTACTATAGAAAGAAAAATCCTCAACAGCATGAAAGGAAAAGCAAATGGGAAGTGTTGTTTTTTAATGGTAAAGGGGGTATTTGGAATGATCATCTTGTACTAGTAAAACAGAAAGACAGGGTTTGATAGTGCAGTGTGGTGGTACAACAGTGGAGATGAAGTGTCACTGTACAGGTATCACCAGGAAGTGGGAGTGGTAGACATCTCAAACGCAACTGGGAAAGACATGAGACTTTTACAGCCCTAATGAATCTTTGAAGGTCTCTGATAGTTCTAGCCCTGGTAAGTGCATAAACTGGGTGCTAACTGGCCAGACAGTGTTGTTCTGCAGATAACAATTATAGCATATGTCATGCTTTTCGTCTTTTCTCCTGCTGTGGGTTAGCATGTATTTTGGCATAGTGGGATAAAGACGTGAACTAAAAATAGTTTAGATAAATAAAATTAATGTGACATATTTTATCCTGCAGTATTTATCTCCAGATAATTTTCTTATACTCCATTTTAAAAATACTGTAGAAACTTCAAGAATGTGTACTCTGATACCATGTTGGGTTTATTTTTTTATGATCAGACTTATGCATTTTAATGACACAAAACTGTGTGGTTAAATATAGGAATAGCTTTATACTGTTTTTATACTTTCTCTGGCTGAGTAGCCATAGGAAAAATTTTAGGAAGGGCCATTATCAAAATAATCTTCGTGAGCTGACCATGGAGAGCTGGGCAGTAGTGGCCCCTTTCTGTCTCACATACCCCACAGGGCAAGGCTGAAGCCCCCACCCCTCAATTAGAGGTTTTCCAAACCAGAGGATGTGACTGGTTGGCAGACGTGGATGCAGTGTCATTCTCACTGACACCCTGTAGTTTCTTACAAATGTGCAGTGAGCACAAAAAACACTGATTTTGTTCATTCTGCCTTATTCCGCTTGGAGGCTGAATCTGTCAAATTGAGAAGTGATGTTAAGTGTTAATGACTTCATCTGGATAACACTGAGTGTGCCCAATTGCCAGAATATCTGCCTTGGTCCATGAAGTGTGGGAAATTTGTATGAATTTTTGGGGTTTCATGTGGGTTTTTTTTTTCTTTATATTTTCTGATGCACGGTGCAAACTCTTGCACTGGCTTTTGAGAGTCAGTTCCATCAACATACTGAAAATTCAGTCTTTTGTACATAAAGAAAAGGTTTCGTTTCTTCAAGTTTGCATATTTAGTTATTGTCAAAATCAGCTTGCAGGTGGAACCAGTGATTTCTTCCAGAATGATTAACCCTCATCTTTCTCCACAAACATTCCTTTAATTAACTAAATTGATGCTAACTCATGATTCATTCCTTCTTTCCAAAGGAAAGATTTTGGGGTGGGGAAAGGGGAGTAGGTGTTTGTGGCCATCCCACAGTATTTTTCACTGCTTTGTGATATACTTCTCCTTTATTACAGGAACACTTACACAGAATGAGATGATATTTAAGCGCCTCCACCTAGGTACTGTGTCCTATGGAACAGACACAATGGATGAAATACAGAGTCATATTATAAACTCTTATTCACAGGTATCTCATTTCATAAATCATTTACATTTAGTATCGGTGGGGGTTAACAGCATTGAAACGTTGTTAATGATTATGTCAAGAATTTGAGATGCTATGAAAGTTGTCATGTGTAGGTATCTCTTAAGAAATATGATGGAAGGGGAAAATATGAGACAGTACATAGTTCTCTCCTGATTCCAAAGTTCCTCATAATACCCACTTAAAGGGATTTACTTTTCGGTTCTTCACTAGCAGAAATCTGTGTTAACTTGTCTCTGCAGTGCAGTCTTTCTCCTGACAAATCATCTAAGATTAAGCTATTCATTACTGAGACTACAAATTACAAGGAAGTGTCCAGAACAACATGAACAGTAATTATATCTTTGAAGATACTCATCAAGAATAGACATCAAAAAGCCACATTAATTGGTGTAACAGTAGTTGTCAAAATAAAACTTACACAGATATATTTAAAAATTGTTTTTTAAAAAATTAAGATGATTTCAAACAGCATAAAACTGGCAGGAGGAAAGTGTGAGAAAATGCAAAACTCCCTATTGCTTGACAGCAAAGTGTTCCTGTGATGTATAAGAGTGCTTGGTCTGGAAAGTGTACGACAGGATTGTGACTCCCTGTCTCTGTCAGTTGTGAGATGGAGGAGGAAGGTGGAATTCTACAAGCATTACTTGCATTTCCCATGTATATTAACTATTTGGGTGCTTGCTGCAAAACTTCCTAAACACCTGGTTCTACTCTGAGATGAGGATGAACTTTGTGCTTTATTTTTTATTTCTATTCTTTGAAACAAAAAAATAAGGACATTTACAGAAGAGGAAACAAATTAAAGGTTAACTAGTATTTCTGTGTTGTTTATAGTATGATAATAAAAATTTATATAAACTTTTTTTTTCCATAGTTAACTTGGATACACAAACATGACTGCCTGACCCAGTTGAGTTTGTAGACTGACCTCCTTGTCTGTGTCCTCATTTTCTCTTGTAAAAGGACTGTAGGATCAACAATTGATTGGAATATCTGGCTTTGCTGTGTTGTGAACTATGGCTCCCTTCTTATTTGCTTAAAATAAAAATAAAAATTTAATTTAACACCACACTGGACCCAGTTAACACTTTGTAGCTTTTGGGAGGAAAGACAGGAGGGAAAATAGTGATGAAATGTGTAAGTTTTAAGTTTGCAACTTAAATTCTTAATTATTTCCTATCTATACAATTCAACAAAGCCCCTTCTTGAATTCTTTTCCTTGGATAAATCTATTTCAGCTTTATTTTTAGTAGGTATAGCCATGAATAGTAAGTGAGATACAATAATCATGCCTTGGAAATGAGATAATGGAGCTCTTTCACCTAAAGATCAGCTGTCCAAATTTGGTTCAGAATGTGTTACTGAAATTAACTGCTACTGACTAAGTTTATAAAAATCACCTGAACCTGGCTTTCTTATAATGTGTTATTTGGGTATTCACAGTAACCACTGTAGCAATAAATTATATTAACTGACAGTCTTGAGTTGGCACACCTTGGTCTGAGTGAGTTTGACGGCTAAGCACCACTCTTCTAGGGGGGGCATGCTCACAAATACTGTTTTTATATTTTGCAGTTAAATGTGCTATCTGAAAAGAATTGCACAATTCCTGGAATTCTTACTACTTAAAGCTTTTACTAATTTACTGTAAAATTTCATGAGTGGTAACCGTGGTTACAAACTTTAGTAACTGTAGCATACTTAAAATAAGAAATGTGAGGGAAGCTTTTCTTCTCAGTTGTGGGAAAATGATTTCCAAAATGTAAGTTTGCTATTAGTAGATGATGAAAAGAACCTTCTTGGAATATCCTTTTTTTCAGCTTTATGTAACACTACTTTATGTTTAAATAATGCTTTAATTATGCTTGTGTTAGTAGCAACTCGTTAAAACAGAACAATGATGGAGTCTCAGTAACAAACCAAACAACTACTAAACAATTGTTTCAATCTGAAAAAGTATGGTGAGGTTTTTATTTAATCTATGATAATAGAAGCTGCCGGTTAGCTAGGCAGTGGTTCTTCTGTGACATTGATTTTATCCCTTGTTTGTGTTCTGTTTTATTATTACAGTGGACCTACTAGACTATTGTCATCTTAATGTAACACACAAATCTATTATAACCTGATTATATTTCCCCACTGGAAGCATTTTGTGATAGAGGGCATAATCTTTAATGGAATTTGTGTGAAATTAAATTATACAAGCATCAATAAACATAACATAATTCAGAAGGAGTAAATCAGCTTAATTTATTTGTGACTGTAATGGCATCAGCGTTAGCAGAATGCAAATGCAGAGGTTTAAAGCAGTAGCTGAAAAGCAGTGCCAGATGAGCAGAAAGTTAAACCCTTTATTAGACAACACTGTAATTTGATGGGCAGAATGTTCACGGTTCAGCAGATTGCAGTCGGGAGGAAAAGAAGCGTGGATTCTGAAAAGGTTTTCTGAGTTACCCTGGAATGAACACAAGAGCCTGTGGTGGTACTGCTGATATATTTATTGTGCTGACTTTTAAACAAAAAAACAAAACCCAACCAACAAAAACCAATAACCCCCCCCAAAAATCCCAACTTATTTAAACTAATTATAAACACATAGTACTTTTCAGAGGAAGATTAGTTCTGTCATGTGCTCGAGCCTTTCTGAAGGATAACTTAGAACAGTGCTAGTTTAATGGTTATGCAACAGTAATGTGATCTTCAAATATGTGTCAAACTGTTATTTTGCATGATTATTTTATTAGATTACTGCATTCTTATAAGGAAAAAAAAAACATTTCAGCCTGCAGCAAAAGCATAAAACTGCATTAGTTCACAAATAATACAGAAATTGTGTGAGTTATAAATTAAATCAGCAATATTTGTATTTTAATGACTCCTAATATTTATACTTAAAAACAATTTTGCTTTTGTTCTTCTGTTCTCCTCTGATCTCTTCTTCTGATCTCTTCTTATCACTACAAATGTGGTGATCTTTTAAAATACAGAGATTTAGGTGAAGATTTAAAAGAAAAGGGTTTCTTTTCAGTTTAATGACAGAGGTGAAGAACAACAAAACAGCAGATTTTGAAATTTTGTCTCAGTGTTTCTGAACTCATCCAGTTGGTGGCTGGTTTTATACTTTCTTTTGAAAAGGAAAAGAAAAATAATTCATAGAATGCAATAGACATGAAGGGACTATTGTGATGGATCATTGAAAAATGTAAAATCTGAAGTGAGGTAGCAGGGGTTTCTGCAGAATCTGGTCAGCCTACTCAGCCCTTTTCCAGCATACTTGTTTTCATTTCACATTTTTCAATTGTCTTCAAGCTCTGTTATTGAAATTTGACTACAAATGCAAGGTGATGAGCCCATAGTTATGTATCATTCCTTAAAAAAAGTAGATGAGGCTTTTTATGAATCACAAGCTGAATGAGTTAACAGTAGGTTATATAAAAATAAATAGATGGTTACTAGCCTTATCATTTATCAACCTTTGTAAAGGGAACAGTCAGATATAAATATATAAGTATTCATGTTTTGTTCCCATTTTTGGACTTTGGTTTACTATTCGTTGTGTTGGGTCTTAAAGGTCCACTCTCAGAACAGTGGGAACAGTACGAGCTCAACACCATCCAGGAAACCTCAATCATCTGCACCCAAAGTGCGAAAGAGCGTCAGCAGTCGGATACACGAGGCGGTGAAGGCCATTGCACTCTGCCACAATGTGACCCCAGTGTATGAATCCCGGGCTGGTGTGTCTGGAGAGACAGAATATGCAGAGGTGGATCAGGACTTCAGCGATGAAAATCGAACTTACCAGGCTTCCAGCCCTGATGAGGTTGGTATGCAAGGCTGAAAATATTTTTATCTCCTAAAGAACAGGGTAAACTAAGTTAAAAAGAGAAGACCTGTGGAAAAAAAAAAGTGTTTTGGGCAGGGGTCTCTTTAAAATTAGTAGTAATCTGTTTTTATTTTTTCTACAGCTTAGGAAAGATCTGGTGGTTCTTTGTTGTATAAAAAGTGTTTTCTGTTATTTGACTAAAAGATCTGTGAAGTCAGCGCTTTGAGGTCAATACTGTATTGAGGACTGCAGTTAAAGGTTTATTATTAGGTTTATTCTCAAAACAGTAATCCATGTATGAATCATAGTGTGCTATTAAAAGGAATATGAAACTGTTCTGTGCGATGGACAACCTGGTACATTAGTTAGAGATACTACCAGGTACTGGAACGTATAGATTCTTAACAGATAAAAACAACCAAACAAACCCCATCAAACCTCAAATGCTTCTGTAGAAAAGTTTTTGAGCTTTAAACTCTAGGCAGCTTTATAATCTTCAAGGTTCTTTCAAAATTGCATCAAGTGTAACACAAATTTTAAAACACCATTTCAATAAAAACATGCCTTTGGCTGCTGCTGAAATCCAGTTTTTAAACAAATCCCGCTGTTTTCATTGGATTTGAGTTATTGTTCTGAATAATCCTATTTTGGGCCCTAAATTGATTGTCTAAAATTCAATCTAAAAAGATGTTAGAAGAGAGAGGCAAAGCTCATGTTTCAAGATACTGCAAAGTGTTCCCTCTATAAAAACATATGTAGTTGATGTAGTAAAATAGAGAAATAGACTGTTTTGAGGTTGGTTTGCATCTGAAAGTGAGCAGGTTGAGAATATTTGTTTTTAAGAATTTCTAGCATTTTCTGAAGGCACTGTTGTTGTAACCCGAATAGCTTAGTCATAAATAAAATAAGGCTGTTGTAAGATGTGAAGAAGGGAGTATGTACCTGAAAGCCTGAAAATTTTTCTAGCTGTGCAAGTTGATCTCATACAAGACAATGTTTATTTCACAAACTTCATCCTGCCACAGCATAGTGTATTATTCATGAACACGTTTGGTTTTCATGTCTAATATGTCACCATAATTAATGCTAACAAAACTTTAGTGGTTCAAACTGCAGGCTGTAATTGCTAAAAGTAACAAGTCTATAACAAGTGTTTTTAGGAATGCAAGAAATAAAATTAAATCTGTCTTCATGTAGTACCAAACTAGCACACATGCATTTCAGATGCCATAAACACAGTTCATAGTGTCAAAGGGTTGTAGGATATAAAGAAGTGGCTGGTTTTCGGCAACTAAAAAATGGCAGTCAGAACAGTTTTAGAAATGAAACTCTGGGCAGGACTTGAGATGCTGATCTTTGGCTAAAATCAATAATCCATAATACTGTATGTGGTGTTGTATAGCGTGAGCTGATCCACATTATGAATTGAGAATCCTGGAAGGGCAATTGTTTATGTCAGAAGGGCATTTGTTTATGTTATGTAGTTGTATAGTGTTTGACTTATATTATGCACACATGTACAAATTTTCATCTGCACATACATTCATACTTACTAAATATTTCAGTTTAATGAGCCTGTGAGGTACTACTGAGTATAATGAATGACTGCATGAGCAAGGATCTGCCTGTGAAGATATGATGACAACTATAAATTAAGTAAACATTCTGCTTTAATAGCTAAAGGTATTACTAAATCAGGTGAAGAGATGTGCAGTTGAGAGAGACTCTGTTTTTTCTCCCGCTTGCTCGTCTCTCCCTGTGGGCTTTTGTATATTTGTTCAATTGTTTGAAAGCTGAAAATGCTACCATGAAGAGCAATTCTCCTCCCATATTTACTAAATGAAGCAGCTGTAAGATTCAAGAATTATACAAGGGGTGCCCTGGGAAGACAGTAGAGAATTTGACCTTGGAAAGACGAAAGGAAGGAAAGGAAAGTTGATAAAGTGCTAATATAATAGATCTGGGACTTAGGGTGGAAAAGGAGGTGGAAGAAGAAACCAACAAGAAAGAAACTGTTTGTGCTGCAAGGGAGAAAATGTACAGATATCCTTTTAATAATGATTTTTTTATCATTTCAACTCATACATTAAAACTATATGGCAGTGAAATAAAATGTTTACTTTCTAAAACAGCCTTACATTTCCTTTTTGTTTCTCAAAGATAATGCTTGAAACACTAGTAAAATTATCACATTGAACAAATATACTTTAATATAATGAGAAATTGATGTTAAATGGAGTCTTATAAAAAGATGAAGCTACAAAAAGCATGTAAACAGCATAAAAATTGCAGCATGACAGAAAAAAGCCTAAGAGTTGAAAGACTAGCAGGTCTTTATCATAATTTTTTAAGACTTCTATTGATGCAATGTTTGCAAATCACTGGAGCCTAAGGAAAATAATGTAAATGGTTCATTATTTAGCTTATTGAACTTTCCTGCAGTTAGGTTGACGGATGATGCCAATGTTTCCCAATCACCAAAGTACCATTTTAAAAGCATTTTTTATTGAATAAAGTGCTTTGAATATTGCACCCTGGAGCTTTATTTAGGGAAATGGTTCAATTGATGTTTTCTGTTTAACCTCAGCACTGACCTATCACAACATATTTGGTTAATAAGCAACATTATCATTTAATAGACTTAACCGGTTTTACGCATTGTACTTTCTCAACATTGCAACTCTGTTTTGTTAGATTTTGTTTATGGATCTGGGTTGATTGCAGTCTTTTGAAACAAGATGTTATTTGCACAGTTGTCTGTTGCATTATATAATATTGCATGATCACACTATAGGATGAGACCATAAAGAGCAGAGAACAGTATGTAAGTATAAACTATTCTTCCATGTAGGAAGGCATAAGAAACAGCTTAGTAATATTCTGACTACACTACACACTTAATGAATTGACTTGAGGAACTCTTTTGAAATTCCTCGCATCTGTGTGTATATGTGTGCATCCATACACAGATATAATATAACCATAACAAAGTATGCACATTTAGAAGTAGGTACATTCATCATAAAAGATGTATTTATCCATTGTTAGAGTAACCTGAGATAAGTAACTGATTTTGTATTCATAATGCAAACCCTACTTATGCCAGGCTCTTTGTTTCTTATGATAAGTGATCAATATTTCATTTTCTCTGAAAGAGTGGAAGGTTTCATTTGTCTGTCACTTGTCCTCTACAGCTGTAGCATAGCAAACAATAAACACTCACTGAGAACCCACTGGATTAAAAAAAAAAAAAAAAACAAAACAACAGCTTCGACTTTGCCATCATAGGTGTGGGTTCAGCTTGTCTGTAGAAAGCCAGCTACCTTAATGTAATGAACAATCATAAAAGGATATAAGCTAAGTAGGCAAAGCAATAGAGTTCAAAGGTCAGAGACCCAAGCAATTCAGGGCATGCTATGAACAGGAGCCTTTGAAGACCTTTGCTCCCCTTGGTCAGAAAAGGTTGATCAGTCATGATTTTTAATGACTGCTTACTCTCATAAACCAGCCATTTATTGGTTATGCTTTGTCCTGTGCTGTTATAGTCTCAAGCATTTCTAATTCCAGGATCTTGAATATTTAAATACTACCTTAAAGTGTGGTCAGTTATTTAATTCCAACATTTCTGTCCAGAGACAACAGAGTTGCTAAAATTAATTACAAGGATACAAAGCCAATCATTTAAAAACAGACAGGGAAATTATATGCCCTTAGTGAAGCAGCTTTTGTGTTTACAAAAGTGAAGCTGTAATGTATGAGACATGTTGTATTGTTTAATTCATTTTATTGTGTGTGCTTATTGAAGCAAGACTAATTGTGTTGTTTTGTCAATGTATTGTGAAAAGCAAATCACTCAGTAGCATAAAACCATCACTTGCGTGACCTTCGAGACCCACAAAGAATAACTACTCCATAGCTTGTCTTGAATATTGATTGGTAGTTTTTTCACATGATCAAGCTGTATTTTTAAGTTAATAATTTTATTTTAATTATGAAGCGTTTTTTATGAAAAGTGATGGACTGCAAATGTTAGTTATAAAATCATTGTTTATAAATATAAACAAACCAGCACTGATTGGAGACATATGAGTTGTTGACAATCCTGATGGAAACAGTTGGGAACACTCAGGCAGTGAGGAAAGGAAACCTCACTGCTTCTTTTCTGTTTCCAAAGTAATAGCCTTAACTTAAAAATACCACACTTACAATGTCTGTATACCTTATACAACAGTCTGATTTTGAAAGCGGATCCTATTGTCTGAAGTGAAGATGCTCCTAAATACTCTGAAAGAAATACAGGTGTGTTAAATGGGAACTCTTCTAAGCAGCAGAACTACCTTACCGAATTTCCATCTCTAGGTCTTTTTTCTTACCCTACAAATTGCTCCCTCATATATGCCAAAACCATTGAAGACTTTATTTATACAGGTTCTTTTTCAGTTAAAGTGGTCAGGTTCATAGCATGGCTCCAGGAAAGCTGTGAATACAACTGTGGTGGAACTCCCAAACTGCCCTATGAGGTGGAGAACTGCCAACTGCAGCCACAAGGCAGTGGATCTTTTTCTTATACTAATGTTACCTCAAAAGCGAATATTACACATTGAAAGGGACAATTATTTTGTCATAAACTGTTTTGAGCACCAAATACTGTAAATATTGAGCAGTTCAGTATTTCTGCTAGGGAGCAGAAATGATAGTCTGGTCCATAAGGAAAGGAAAGCAGGAGCTGGGCATGATAGCCAGGCTGCTAGAGGCTGTGGCCTTAGCAATGAGGTGTGCAGCCCCATGGTATCCAAGTATGGTGAAAAGAGGATGTCCCGTGATGAAAACATGCAGTCAAGAGTGTGTACTATTGTACAGGTCAACCTTAACCCAGTGCATAAGCTGTTTGGTTTGATTTGGTTCCATAAATGAACATTTCTAAACAAATGGGATGATTATGTCCCCAAAACATGGACACGCGGCCATGGTCTGTAGCGACGGTGCTTTTGAAGTTTCACCTCTTCATGCTCCTCTGGAAATGGACTCGTTCCTCAGGCGACTGAGTTAGAAACACTCTCCTACTTAGAGAAGCTGCTTCTACCTCCTGGGCTGGTACTGCTGTACGTGATGTTGTGGATTGCACAGTTACTGCTTGATTTGGGAAAGTTTCCTTATGGAATCTCTGAATTTGACTTTGAATGGAAATCTGTGCCCTGGTAATTGAAGTGTTTGATATTTGGGGCTGTGAAGTATAGAAGCTCTCAGAGGTTGGGTGGCCTCTAGTGGGGAAACACTGCTGAGAGAGGCAACCAGAGATCAGGAGTAGGCACGTGGTGAATAGAAACATCAGAAAGATTTGGGGTAAAAACACTAAATGAGTGTTTTTTCTCACTAGCTCGCATCAGATCTGCTGCATTTCTGTTTCACAATGCAATTATTTGCTCCTTTCTTTCCTAATTTGGCAGTTGCTTCTTTGGCATTGTCATGTGAGAGGTGGATGGCCGTCTTTACCCTTTGGGTTGCTACTGAGGAGGAAGAAAATTAGCAAGTTAGCAACCACAGATCTCTCTTTGCCTCCACGTGCGTTACCTGCCCTAGGAACACTGCACAGTTGGTGGGTTCACTGCATACCTGTGTCTCAGTAATGGGAAGACCGTTTACCCACCAATATGCTTATGTCTCCCAGGCAGCCGGTTTCCATAGGAGGGAAGCTTTGTGATAAGCCAGAGAAGATCCATAAAATATTCAAATAAGTCCCCAACCTGGATTCAGGAAACTTGACACATTTCATCTGTGTTTGTGTGTGTCAGCAAATTAATGGTTATCAGCAAATAAATACTATCATTGCAATGGATTTTCTTTTAAAACAAAATGGTAGCATCACCATTGTGTGATTTTGTGCTTGTCCAACCTTTAATCGCTTTATCTGACCCTGTCCATTATGTCAAGCTCTGTAGAAGCCACAGCTGCTGCATTTTCTGGGCATTCTAGGGTCTCTTGATTTAGGCACACTAGATTGCAAGACCATTTTAATGGAAAGTTTCAGAAATGTATTGAAGAGAACATACTTGTAGAGGGGAAACCTCAAGAAGAAACACTCACCTAGGAATCCTTTTTCCTGACCTCTCTGCAGCCTGCCTTTCCGTATATATGTATTTGTTAAGATTTATGATGTAGATTTTCATGCCATTTAGCTTCAGGTATTTTAATGGTGAGATCTGGCTATGTAGTTTTGGATGCTGCTCTGATTCATTCTGAGTGATGAGAGTCAAACTTGTCTTGCTCTCAAGTTTTTTCAGTGTCCTTGTAGGCATCCGTTTGACTCTTGAGCCTTATTGACTGTTTCTTGTATGGTATTTGCCCTGATCAATTTAAAAGAAAAAATAAATATGCAGTTGTGTATAGGCCATTTATAAGAATACAAAATGACTGTGCTGCAAAATGCTAATTCCAATGGTACGTGAAGCCAAGCATAAATGAAATAATAAACAGATTTGAGTCACCAAATATAGAACACTTTAGTCCTAGCTGCAAAGGGACACGAACAAGATGATAGGGTTTTAGTAGAAAGATGCAATTTACAGGTCAGAATGTAATAGTAACCCTTCACTGTGAAAATTGAAAATTAACCTTGGAAGTACTGGATCGTTTACAGCTTATATGCTACTTCTGGCGAAGAAGAAAAGTTTGTAAAAAGGCTTCCTGTAATTTTCAAGAATTTAAAATGGTGCTTTTCAAAGTGTGTTCTATTCTCTTCCGTAACTGCATCTTCCTGTATTTTCATCTGGTGATGCCTACACAGATGGCACTACTAGGGTTTTTTACAGGTTCACACAGGATTTTATTCCAATTCTAAATTTTCATGGAAGCTGTGGTATTTTATTTGCTTTGTGTGAAATTCTTAGTGACCATCATGTCTGTTGAACTTACTTAGGGAATTGTCTACTTGCACGTCGTTTATCAGAGTGCTTGATTTTTATTTTTTTCATCTTGCCTGAAATTAATAGCAGAGCCTATTAATCCGTAAAAATCCAGGATCCATAAAAATTATGTGAACTTCATTATAGTTATCTTACTAGTGACTTAAAAATCTGTCTTCCAGTAATGATTAGCATTTGGAAAAATAAAAGTAGATTGAGGAGGAGAAGTTTTCTTTAATCAGAAAAAAATTTAGATATGGAATATGTCTTGTATATAAAACAGTAAAATCAGTAAAGCAGTTTGCCTAAAGTATTAATTTTTCAAAGGAATAAATCACACAGTGGTAGTGAGAAATATTTAAAGCATAACATGGAAAAATGTTGAAGCTAGATGTCATGCACTTCAAAGCAGCAAGATTTTGAAAAAGCGACTTTCACATGTGGGTTTGTGGGATGCAGTATTGTAAGCTTGGTTTCCATCTTACTTGATGTCAGAAGTCATATTACTGTTGAAACAAAGTATTTAAATGATGCAAGTGAGCAAAGTAAACTAAAGTCCTTTGCTTACCTATTTACTACCTATTACATGGTTTCAACTTGCATGTAACTGTAGATGTAATAAAATATTTTATATGGAAATACTCCCAAAGTCTTTTACTTACATAATGGTGTTGTTGATACAGAAATCGTGTTCTCATTTTGCGAAATTTCTACTGGATGTCCTTGACATATTTTTGAATGTATATGGGGTATTTATTAGAATAGTTATTTCTGAACAATATATTCTAAATACTTCATTTTCAGCAATAAGTTCAAAACAGTTTTTCTATTCTTCAAAAGAAATTTTGTCAGCTCTTCAAGGGAAACCCGTAATTTGATGTATTAAGATTTTGTACTCAGTCTGCTGCTGTTCACTTTTTTTCCCTAGATTCTTGGAAGAGTTTAGACTTTCACCCTAGCAACAGTTGTTTGGCTTTAGCCTAATTTATGTAACAGTATAATAGACCTTTCACACTTAAATATGTCTCTTTTTTCCTTTTTATTTTTTCTTTCTTTAGGTAGCTCTGGTGCAGTGGACAGAGAGTGTGGGTCTCACTCTGGTGAACAGGGATCTGACCTCAATGCAGCTGAAGACCCCTGGTGGACACATCCTGACATACTATATCCTGCAGATCTTCCCCTTCACTTCCGAGAGCAAGCGCATGGGCATCATAGTTAGGGTAATTTGGGGGGGGTTCTGGGTGTTTGGTTTGATTTTTTAAAAAAATGCTGGCAGATCAGACTAATTCACTCCTTCTGCAACAGAAAATACCTCAGAAATTCTTGATTTGGATTACATTTGTCTGTGTGTGGATTCACTGAATATGTGATGAATGTTGCATCATTAAATGGTGTAACAAGCATTTACCCTGAGTTATTTGTAAATTTTTAATTACCAGGTATTTCAAAGATACAGAGCTTTCTGTTTTGGATTTCTTGTTTGCCACCCAAGAAACAAAATATAAGGTAGAGGGGGAATAACAGTGATATTTTAAAATTCAGTTTAGGATGCTGAGAATCTGTTATGCTTGTTGACTTCAGTTGGAACTGGTCCTCTTACATGGAAATAGGGGACATGCATCTCAATGGAATCAGAGATGACACTGAAAATAGTAACATCAAGTAATAAAACTTACCCACATTTTGGCAAGGTACTTCATCTTTTATAAATGGGAACCTATTGAGTGCTTCAGAAGGCAATAAAGTTATTAGTAGGTAATTGTTTTGACTATATAAACAGATATTCCTCCCCTCCGCCCCATTTCTTTTGTAAAATTTTAGGATGAATCTTCGGGAGAAATTACATTTTACATGAAGGGTGCGGATGTTGCCATGTCCACTATTGTACAGTACAATGATTGGTTAGAAGAAGAGGTAAGAAAGAAAATCAACATTTACAAAAATTAAAATTTTATAAAAATTTGAAATCTGAAATATATCAGATGTTATTGGGATATGTTTAAAGGAAAATCTGAGGCAATTCAGTAATGGATTTTGAAATTCAGTTATGCATATCCCAAATGGATTTTAAGGGATTAAAATTATTTCCAATTCCTGAGTAACATACAAGAAAAGCAAAGCTGGTAGTAGTAGCAGGACGCGTTCCTACTTCAAACAAGGAAAGTTGTTTTTCATTGACTGACCTTTCACATAAAACTTATTACTTCTGAGGAATACTCTGCTATAAATCTGTTTATCCTGAAATGCCCTTGTTTGATCAAAATCTGCATGGAAGTATGATTATGAATTACAAAGTTTGATAAGCGTCGCGTCCAAACTGAATTTTTTTTTTACCACATTTATTAAACTTCAAATAAAATAGTTAGTGACTGAATTTCAAACCTGATTAATATTTTTCACTATGTGTTCTAGTAGGTACCAGCAATCATCTTATTTTTGACCCTACATACAGCCAATATGTTAATACAATGATTACACCATGTATGTTCATAATGGTATTGGCAATATGAATCAATATCTGCTGCAGGGCAGTTTGATTTATTCGGGGACATGAATAAATTAAACTCCCTGAAGACCTAGCAAAATGTCATAAAAATTACTTTTGGCGATAATGATGCACAATTAATTGTAAAATACTTGTTTAATTTATTTAGCTTTATGAGGTCAAATCAATAAGTGTTTTCACTGGAGAGCCTTGTTTTTCAGTAAGACATGCTATTCCATGGCTTTTTTTAATGTGTAGATGTTTCTCTGATAAGAGATATGTTCAGTGAAAAAAGAAATGTATCTCTGCTACATGCCTCAAAAGTAATTTTAATTTATTTTAAAGCTTCAACCTAAAAGAAATTTTCTTTAAGCTAGGAGAGGAAATCTAATTGACTTACTGATAGCAAACCACTTCATTTGGGGGACCTGAAGTATAATTGCTTTTCATCCTGTTTGTGGCTTCTCCAGAGTATTTTAAGAGTCTAAAGAAACACCTGAAGTTATGGTACAGATACACCCTGTTAGCATACAGTATAAAGCATGAACATAGGATTGAATATTTGCATAACTATTCTGTGCTTTGGTTCATTTAGTGTGGTAATATGGCACGAGAAGGACTGCGCACACTGGTTGTTGCCAAAAAATCACTTACTGAAGAACAGTATCAAGATTTTGAGGTATGAAAGGACAGAGTGATCTTGTGCTTTATCATATTTAATAAGTTCAAGGAGAACATTCCTCTTTTTTATTTTTTAAGGTTGCAAAAAAAGATGAATTATATTTAAAAAATAGATGATTGAGGTATTGTCCACAATCTGTTAAAGGCTTTGTCATTCATTAGTGATGGTTCTGCAGTCATATGTGGGATTTGCTTTTTTATAGGATTGGACAGTGTTTTCCCAGAAGCTAGTGTAATATTATTTTTGTAGCTTCAGCATGACCTAAAAAATCTACTTGTTCTCAAAGATAAGGCCTTTCCTCCTTAGAAGCTGTGATGCCTAATTCTTAATAGCTCTTCAGAGGGCATTTTTTTTAGGTGAATTGTCAGAAGAGCCTTGTATAACATTGGGTATAAAGTAGAATTTCTCTTTTAGTCTTGTTCTTCATTAAAGATATTTAAAGACAAACATTTAGCCTAATGAATCCATGCTATCACTGAGTGCTAGACTGAATGTATACTTTATGAGTCGTAGCAAACTCTTAAGTGGTTTTGTGTTTGTGCAAACAGAGTCGATATAACCAAGCAAAGCTAAGCATACATGATAGAAACCTGAAGGTTGCTGCTGTTGTAGAGAGTTTGGAGCGAGAAATGGAATTACTGTGTCTCACTGGAGTAGAAGATCAGCTGCAAGCAGATGTTAGACCAACTCTAGAGATGCTAAGGAATGCTGGAATAAAGGTACTAAACACATACTGCTGACATAACAGGCTATCATTTATTAACTTCTTAAATCAAGACATAATTTATATTTGTCTGTATTCAGGTTCTTTCAAAGTAAGAAGTGTGTCAAGTCCTAAGCACATTCTGGGCATGAACTAGCAGAAACAAACAAGACACTGTGTGCAAAGTTCCCTTGCCTACTGCAGGTTTCATCAATCTCAAACTTACTTCCGTAGGAAAACTACCTATGGGTAGATGTATGTGTGTCTCAGTCATTTATCCCCTGGCTGTCTACAGTAAACTGTCCTTGCTGACACTAAATGAGTTTGGCACAAGATTTGTGTGACAACAATGTTTTCAGGTTTGGCACTCGTAAGAAGTTTCATCAAAGATCAAAAGGTGAATTATTTGAACTAGAATTCAGAACTGCCCGTGAGGTTTTTTTCAGTTCATTTTAAAGGGAGAGCATGAAAAGCCATGCAGAAGAGTTGGTTTGCTAGACACCTATCAATTGCACATATACAAGTAATGCATTTATTTGAGGGAGAATTTCAAGTAAATACATGAACAATGTCTGAGGGGAGGGGGCAAGATTGTATACATTGTGCTTTAAGCAGAGTGTCAAGCTCTGCTCCAAATAGTTGTATTGACTTTGCATTGGTTAAACTGAGTGAGACACAATGGGATATTTTGCATATGCTGCTTGTGCTGGACTTCAGCCCCTCCAATATCTTCTGGAAGGGAGGGCAAAGCAAAGCAGGAGAATTTTGGAATGCAATGACGTTAATTTCCTGACACTGGTGATTGAGTTGTCTTACTAACTAGTCATCTTACTAACAAACCTTGATGTTAAGGGGCTGAGAGAGCTGTCACACTTTAAGAACATAACAATTTCATCCCGTAAAATTTACTGCCTTGTCAGTTCTGCGTGGTCAGGGGGCAGGATCTCTTTGGAGTGTTGGGACTGTAGCTCATGCTCCAAGATCTGCTGTCTCATGGCTTTGGCTGCTGCTTTCTGAGATTATCACCAGGGTCACAGACTGTTGTGTTGCATCATTTTGCTGACAAATGTCATCTGCATCCTCACTTTTCTGATCAAGGTAGTATCAGGGCCATAAGGAAAGGATTTTATGCTTCCCCAGAGCTTCACTTTGTCTTCATATACATTGAGGCATTGGCCCTTGTTAGAAGGGAAGGGGAATGGAACTGCCCGAAGTAAAGACAGTTCTTTTCTGCTTTGCATACAATTGCAGTAAAAACTGTTAGTTTTACTTAAAAATGCACATATCAGTATATTTTCTTGGATAATCTAATCCAAAAAGGTGCCAAAGAAAAGGTGGAGAGAAATGTCATTGAGATTTGGAGAACAGACATGCTAATGTCCAAAGGACTAAACTCCTACATTATTTTGCAGATATGGATGTTAACAGGAGATAAACTGGAGACAGCAACTTGCATTGCGAAAAGTTCTCACTTAGTGTCTAGAAATCAAGATATTCACATTTTCAGACCTGTAAGTATAGTTCCAACTTTTTTTGTTGGTTCATCAAAGGACAGGTAATAGTAGTATTGCTGTATTTGATTAGTAGTTGGCTGGTTGTTGAAAATTGTTGGGTTATTGTAGTGAATGTCATAATAATGGTCAAGAGAGTAGTACTTAGGTTGTCATTCAAGGCTGTAGAATTACAAAGCATTTAAGGGTGTTGGTTTCTAGAGTTGTTGATGTGCTGCAGAAATGTTTGTAGCCACGTTTGGGTGACCCAGGTTCAACATGCATTTTACTCCCTTCATTACAGACATAGCAAGATACCTCTAAATTGCGATGGAGAGGGGTCTGTGTGAGGTGAGGTGCTGAGCCACTAAGAAACTGTCCATACATTTAGGCTGTCTGAATGTCATTCTTGCTTGTTTTAACACTTTCATTGACAGAACTCTTTAGACTCAAGCAGAATTAATCCTGAATGAAACTGCAAATGCCCTCTGTATAGACATAGTCCAAATTGGTATGAGAAATTTTTTTCATGTCATTATATATATGTGCATTTTACCAACAGACTGTTTAAGTAATTGTTAGAAAAATAAACTGAATCTTCTCCTATACATTTTATTTGCGTAGCATCCACTTGACTGAGGCCAAACAAAAATAGATTTTCCAGACGTTGATTGATTCTGTGTGATCAGACATAATGTGTCTGTTTGTTCTAAATGAACCACTTGCACCTACAGAAATAATTATATGAATATAATTTACATGTAAATGTATTTTCTTCTGAAGCATCAGAATGGCAAATTAGGCCCTGCAGACTACTATTTGCAATTAAATTATTAATGCTTCTGATAAAACTTCAGATCAATTTTTGTTGACCTTTCCATGTTGTAACGCCACAAATTAAGTCTTCCTGAACAAAATGTATTTAGTTGAGTCAGAATTCTGTTTTCATTACCTCGACTGGTAATAGGAGATCAGCATTAAACTGTGTTAACTTAGAACACACAAAGTTTTAAATTAGTTAGAAAATGCATTCATACAGAGTTATTTCTGTGGCTGTACTTGTTGCAAAGAAATAGCTACTGAATTAATGTAAGAAAATATCAAGCCCTATAACACTTCTATTTTAGTTATAAATTAGAAAGAAAAAACTTTTTGCTGCTCTCTTTCCAAAAAGTTGTGTTTTGTTTTTAACAAAACAGTTTATTCTTAGAAGTCTCAGCTTCTACAGTTTGTAATTCTGGAGGTATTTACAAATTAAATAAAATAAAGCATTCTGTTATGTGAAATGTAGAACAGGGAGGACAGTCACTGCTCATCAGTGCGCACAAGCACTGACATCTCTTCATCTCTGCAATGCAGAAAGATTGTGCTGGGCCAACAGAGTCTGGTGTTCCTAACAGCTGTCAGACAAGGAGCTTTCTCTTTACATGCTTAATTGTGGGAAAGAAGGAAAAGAATTCTGAATTGGGGCATGTGTATGGGTTTTTCTTTTTGCAGGGGCTTTTTAATATGACTCAAATTTTATGGGTAGCAGAGCCCATCTGGAGAGAGAAAGGGTCTTTGAACCGCATCTGGCTGGGTAGTAGTGGGCCAAGGACAAAACTTCACATTCAATGTAATTAAGATTCATATATCTTGAAAGTTATTTAATCAAAATGTTGACAGAGACAAAATTAAAAGTGTAATCAGAGCTTGTGTTTTATTCTATGCTTGGAACTCTGTCTAGCATGATAGCTCTAAAATAAATTTATATTTATTGGGGAAAATAAAAACAAAAAACTCTGAAAAACCAAACCAAATTAAAAACAAACCAAATCAAAAAAACAAACAAAAAACCCACCAAAAAAAAAAATCACACCCAAACCTGCCAATCTCCTCAAAATCTGGCTATCATTTCAATTCTTCATGTTCTATTTGTAGCTCAAAACCTTCCAAAATCCACTTAGTAACCTTTGACTGTTTTTTGCACTTCACAGCTGGGCCTTTCTGAAACAATTATGTAAATAAAGGAATCTGTGACGTAATTCTTTCATATTATGCCACTTGATCTTGCCTTCAGAGTCATGCAGGATCCACAAGGATTAGTACTAATGAGCATCTTTATGTGCCCTTTGAAATCTGTGCCTGGTTACCCAAACTGAAGGAACAATTAATAGGAACACTCTATGTTATTCTAAGAGCATATTTTACTGGTTAATAAACAAAAAAAAATTGAGATTTGCTTGGGAAATTTTTCTGTTTTTCTCTAGCCCTGCCAGGATGAAAAGACTCAAGCCAGCTCAAAATTCAGATATTTTAATGTCATTAATTAATTACTATTTTAGCCCTTGGAAACTTTGGTGAGGAACCACTTAAGCTGAAAACATAGATTTTCCTTGTTTGAGGATTACCTTTTCACTCCATAAGATTTGAGGCTTATAGTAAGATTCTACGGGTATTGGACTTGCAGTGGGATAAAACACTTGAACCAAGGCTTCTGGGTATGAGTTCTCAAAACCTGATTTGTTTAGGCAGGGTTTTTTTAAGAATATAACAAAATCTTTTAATTGAGCATTTTTTATTTAAGGTTGCCACTCGAGGAGAGGCTCACTTAGAACTAAATGCTTTTAGGAGGAAGCATGACTGTGCCTTGGTGATATCTGGGGACTCACTTGAGGTAAAAAATTTTGTTTCTGTCAAATTATTTATATGCTTATGGTCAGAAAGTAATGTATCAGCATCTTCACGCTCTTTTTTGAAGTATTTGCCCATACTTTTAAGTAGTCCTTAGAGATAGTTTTGCTTATCATTGTCTGCAAATTAGATAATACATGTTCTAGATGTGCAAACGTTACTGGGTTTCTAGTCTTCTGTACAGTAACAGAATGGAATTTGCATACCGCATGCTTTAGTACTGTCTATTCTCTTAGCCTAAAAGCATGTTGGTGCTCAAACTGATATTCTCTTTGATTTTAAAAATAATAAAGCCACAGTCAGGAGAATCTGGCTTTCTTTCTTTTCTCCCAGTTGGATGTTGTACATGGAAAACTTCATTAAAAAAATCTTTGTACTGTGTTTTTGTGTTGAGCTACATGTAGTAATATTTAATTGCAAATAAATCCAAGTGTCTTTTTTTCCTCAGGTGTGTCTGAAGTATTATGAGCATGAATTTGTGGAGCTGGCTTGTCAGTGTCCTGCTGTAGTGTGCTGCCGATGTTCTCCCACACAGAAAGCCCACATTGTGAAACTGTTACAGCACCACACCGGGAAACGCACGTGTGCAATAGGTAACTCTTGGCACAATTCTCGTAGTAAAACCTGTAATAAATGTAATCAGCGGGTGGCACCACGGGGAAATAGCTGAGACCAGAAAGACCTCTTTACCAACAGCCAGGTATTGCATAGTTGTGGCACAAAATGCCATTCCATGAGAAAGGCGTGGTGTCTTCTCTATTCTGCAGGAAAAAGTCTTGATTAGTGAAGTAATTTATCATAAGTCATAGATTAATTGTAAGAATTTAAAGGTACGTAAGAGGTTTCTCAAATACTGTAAGGTCAGGAGAATAAAACCTCTGAAGAACTGAATATTGCAGTGACATTTTCCAGGTGATGGAGGAAATGATGTCAGCATGATCCAAGCAGCAGACTGTGGAATTGGAATTGAAGGCAAGGTAATGTTACCAGTTTCATTGTGAAATGTGTGTCACATAGCAGCCTAGTAGCATGTGATTAGAAGCTTTATTCTTAAATAACAGTGAATTGATCATTTCTAATTAAAGTATTTTGCAAGATGATGAGAATGCTTAGTCTTTAGTATTTTTGCTTGTATGTCTTCTGCTTTATCTTTTTAAAAGCAGAAAAAACTATAGTTATTTCTGTGTAGCATTTACCTGGAAGAAGCAGGAGTAGCAATTAAACTTGCTTGTTACAGCCCACTGCATCTTAGAATATGCACAAAAATATTGTCATGTCTCATAGCAGGGTTGATTTTTAAAGCAGGAAGAAACCTATCTTTTAAAATTAATTATTGCTTAGAATTTTGAAACCTGATACACATTTTTTTCACTGGGCTTCATATTTGGAATATTTTTCTTTTGTTCTAGGAGGGAAAACAAGCTTCTCTAGCAGCTGACTTTTCTATCACACAGTTTAAACACATAGGTAGGCTGCTGATGGTACATGGCCGAAACAGTTACAAAAGATCAGCAGCACTTGGTCAATTTGTCATGCACCGAGGCCTTATTATTTCAACTATGCAGGTATTTAAAACTTTGTTTTCTAAATAGTTAAAATCACTATGTCTGTCTTTGAAATGCCACAAAATCTTAATTATTTTTTTCTATATTGCATTGATTTGTCTAGAGAATTATATTAAATAATTAATTATCTGCTTTTTTTAGGCTGTATTTTCATCAGTCTTCTACTTTGCATCTGTTCCCTTGTACCAAGGATTCCTAATGGTAGGGTAAGTCAAAGCAACAGTTACGATATCTGGTAATAAGTACAGCAAACTAACTGGTTAAATAACACCATGGGCTTGGTGTCATTCACGTTTTCCATACATTTATCATTGGTACACTACCAAAACCTGGGATGAGTGTACCAAGAAAAGTCACACAAGGTTGGATATGCACTATATGAGGGGGGAAGTCTCATTATCAGCTCTCTGGAGAGAGGGATCTGCATAGCCTTAGAAGAAGATACAGTAGAACCTGTGCACATACGGGGTGTAAACAATTAAGAAAATCTCCCAGACCACACCAGCTTTATCTGTCACACAGATTGATGTACAAACCTCAGTGAGAATCACAGGGTTTTATGTTAAAAATGGAGCTGAAGCTACTATGAAATTTCCTCTGAGAGTGCACTCCCCAATTCTGCCACATAGATTTCCATTCATGTGAATACGTGAAGCATTAGTAGCACCTTGGTCATGTTGCAGCAGCTGATTTACTAATATGGTTTCCCAAGTTATGCAGCTGAGAGCTGTGCATATGTTCCTGTTTGTCCCTGTTCTCTGTCCCTACTGACCTAAGAGCTTCTTTTTATTCTCCTTGTAAACAATAACAAGTCCACAGTAACTTAAATCTTAGTCAAACCATGGTGTGATTACGCCAGACTTTGCAGAGGCAAACAGTAGACCTCTCTAAAATATTTGCAGATAGTTGTGCTAAGTTCCAGGGAAGTACATATGAAAGTGTGTATCTGGCATGTGTGCAATAAAATCCAAAGCCACAGAGCTGTTAAGACTCTTATCCATCCACCTACCTTCTCCATGTTATCCAGAATACAGTGCTTCTTTTTCTTCTGTTTTCATGCATCCATCTGTAGATTAATTTAAATGTCAGGTCTTTGGACTGGTTGTCCAAAGTGCAAGTGCACAGGGAGTATGGTAACAGGTGATAAGCTTGGGTGATAGAAGAAAGAAATGTGTTTATTGGTTTTAGTGTATAAGACCTCTGTAACTTCTCCCAACTGACAGCTCTCGGAACCAGAAGAGCAGGTTGCATGTGAAAGCTGTATTGGTAAGCTGCCTAAGTACTGAGAAAAAGAACTGGTTTAATTCCACTTACATAAAAAGAATAATTGAACTCAGTAGATGAGTTTAAAATTATATCATACAGAAGTGTTAATGTGTGTTATTTCCTTCCACCTAGGTATGCAACCATATATACTATGTTTCCAGTCTTCTCTCTAGTATTGGATCAAGATGTGAAGCCAGAAATGGCATTGCTATATCCAGAACTTTATAAGGATCTCACAAAGGTATGAATGTCCTCTGTGCTCAGCTACAAACAAATGCTGGAATCTCCAGTGTGCAAAACTGGGAATTCTTGTAATCATTTTCTTAAGGTATTCCATGGAAGACAGATTGCACAACTATTGCCAGCTTCTGTACTATTAAAATAATCCACAGTACCAAACATTTCAATCGTTTTTATTAATACATTTGTTCAGTCACCAGTGGTTGTACTGAAATAATTCAAACCTGAAGGTATGTTTGATAAAGCAGCCTTGACTCTGGCCCAAAACAGTTCATTTTTCCTTTTTAATTGGTAGATGAATTTCTAGATTTATTTTTTCCTAACATGCAGAAAATTACTGCTGATGTCTCCAAAAACTGTCTTCTTTTAAATAAGAGATATTTATAACTGATATAGCTGAACTCAATCATCCATAGATACTGCTTTCTTTGTGTTTGCACGTACTCGAAAACAATAAAAATTTATAATTTTGTTACCCAAAAGAGTGAAACAAATCTCAAGATTCTGTTTTAATAAGTTTTTTGAAAAGCAATTCTTCTTCATCTTTAGCTGTCAGCTAGGAAAGTTATGATCCAAGGCAGAAGCAGATGGTCTTTTTTAGGGATAGTAGATTCTTCAAAGATGTTTCTAAAAGTTCAGAAGCAGACTCTAGTTAAAGAAAGTCCAAACTTTACCGAGTCTTTGTCTT
The DNA here is from genome assembly GCA_013397845.1 of Melanocharis versteri. NCBI lineage: Eukaryota > Metazoa > Chordata > Aves > Passeriformes > Melanocharitidae > Melanocharis > Melanocharis versteri. The sequence goes on from VZTG01009080.1 coordinate 2,026,746, forward strand.
TTTAATTGACCTAAATTAGCTATTAGCTATGTTAGTCTGGGATCTTTTTTTTTCCCTCAATTGGAGATCTTGGTTCTTTCTTTCTCCACTTGAGAATCTTTGACGTTTTTGAGATTTCAGTCCATGATCAAACTCAAAAAAGCATGGCCTTCAGCTGCTAAACAGTCATAAGCTTGCCTGTGGCAAGCTGTTCACAGAACTTGGAACTTGCTACAGTAATGAAGAAGTGCTGATTCTTGCCTGTTCTAGATTGATCATTTCTTATGTGGCAAAATGGCTGCTTTGTTTGCCACTTTATCCTTTAAAATGGGTATCCTTTCAACTCTTCAGTTCTAACGTATTTCATCAGTGCCCTCACAGAATGCAAGGGTCATATCACATGTACAGCACTTATTCTTTGATTTTTGCATATGTTTCAATCTGTAACATTCACAATCAAAAGATTTAAAATTTATTTGGTAATAGTTACTTGCTGAAAATTTGCAGTAGTCATAAATTTATTCTATGAAAGCAAATGGGCAGTTTATCCAACATTTAGAAATTACTAGTAAATAACTGTAGATTTGCTGAAGGTTTTGGCCAGAAGGTACACAATGCTGTAGTTGTTTTGAAGACTACATTTTACAAATAAAAAATAAACTAATTTTACTGTATTTATCGTTCCAAAAACCAGCCAGAGCATTGCAAGCTAAAGTATCTCTTCTGTTTAAGGCCTTAACTTCTTACTCCCAAATTTAGCCTTCTGCAACTTCTATACAAGCTTGTAATGAAGAATCATAAAAACAAGTAGAAGCTTTGTAGCCTTTATAATTTCAAATAATGCTTATTTTACTTGTAGAATGTTTCTCTAGCAATAAACTATTAAAAATATAGGAGCTGAGTAGATTTATTTTTTTAAGTTGTGTTTAACTGTCTTCTCACATGTTTCCCTTAGGGAAGATCTTTGTCATTTAAGACCTTCCTCATCTGGGTTTTAATCAGTATTTACCAAGGTAGGAGAGAGTCCTAATTTTGCTGAACTGAGAAATTTTTGTCTGCTATTAGCAATATTGTTTTTCAGCTGCAGGTTGAATTCCCAAAGCTTAACATTTCATCAGCAGTTATATATATTGCTTTCTGTTTATCTCGTAAATCGATATTTCTGTAGTGTGCCAGGCCTATTCAAAACACAGCGTGATTGGTATTTTTATTGGTGCATGTCGCCTAAAAAAAAGACATGTTTTTAATTAAATGCTAATCCAGAAAAATTTGAATGAGTGCTTATCACATTGCATGTATTTACACAGTAGTTTTCTTTCATGGAATGACAGAAGTACTGTTGAAGAGATCTGAATTATGTAATCAGTTAAAAGTAATTACACTTTCAACAGTATCTCATTTATTTGCAGCACTTGACAAAATGAGGTTAATTAACAGTTCATCAGATATATTGCACTAAAAGGTGTTTAATTTTCTAATAGTTTTATTTCTGTATGGCTTTACTTTGGTTGGCTTATTTCACATGTACAAAGTACAGTAAATACCCTTCTTTTAGAAAGATCAATGTTATAAGAAAAGATGCTGGGCAAATTTTCATAATAAGCGATCAAATGTTTTGTGTGCAGTTCTAAAAACTGGTACAGTGAAATTTTACTGCAGAGTAATAAGTAATAAATTGCCAACCTTGTGCACCTGTCCACCCCACCCAGGTGGTATTCTGATGTATGGAGCCCTGCTGCTTTTTGAATCTGAATTTGTACACGTCGTTGCCATTTCCTTCACTGCCCTGATCTTGACTGAGCTCTTGATGGTTGCACTGACCATACGAACGTGGCACTGGTTAATGGTGGTGGCTGAATTCCTCAGTCTTGGCTGCTATGTGGCCTCTCTTGCATTTCTAAATGAATACTTTGGTGAGTAAAAGTATTTTAGCAAAGAGCTGTTTTGTATCTTCAGTAATGTTTTTCTCTTCCTTTTTTTTTTCAATTAAGAATAGGTGATGTTTTGAAATGCAGCTTTCTTTATAAGAAATATAACTGAGTTCAAATTAGGCCTAATTAATGTTGGGTTAAAATACTCTCTTACCCTTTTCTCCTTGAATTCAACAATCTTTATCCTGTTAGTATGGTTTATCTAGATGATAAACTTTACAAACCACTCATGCCTTTTCCATCCTTGGTCTGATATTGACAGTCCAAATTGCATACCTTAAATTGGCTTTGAGATTTGCACTATTGAAAATAGATATGATTTGTGAAAAATCAGGATCTTTCACTGAATTGGTTAATTATTTTGTACACCTGACCAAGTAGACCTCATTAGATCTAACTCACGAAGCTAAAATTGCTGAAATATTGTTAGAGAGTGAGGCAGCAGCATAGTAGGAAAGATGCCTTATATAGGAACCATAGGAACCATTGTTTCATAATTGCAATGAGCTTGTACTAAGCTTGCTTTGCTTTAAGTTTTGGTATGCCATACTGTGTCTTAAGGTTCTGATTGTTTATAGTTCACAAGATGAAAGAAGGCATTTTAACTGCAAATCTTAGCAGTCAAGAATCTGAGCATCAAAATATTACGTATTTCTTCTTGTATCAACTTATCCTTTAGTAAAAATAAAGTATCTCGCTGTGATTTTACAAATGTAACTTACAGAAATATACATAACAGCTTTAATTATACCTCAGAAGGGGCTGAATCCAGCTCCTTGTTCTCTGGCTTACAGGAGCTGAGGTGAGGAGTAAGGCGTTGCCCTTCTTCAGCTGTCATTTCGCATAGCAGAATTAAGCGTTCCATGGCAGTTTCTAGAAGTCTTACAGCTGTGCCTTCACTCTCTCATTTCCCAGGTGTTCAATGCTAGGGTAGTGTATGCACATTATACAATTATTTATTTAATCAGTAAATACTTCACTGCCTGTCTGAGGTGTTCTGTTACTTCCCAGATTTCTCAGGAGTCAAATTTTAGTGAAGAAAAATCCTGCTGGGCTTGGTACCTGTATTGCACATTATTTCAGGTTTGCCAGAGCACCCTTTTGTTTTCCCTGATACTGATGCACAGACACATTAATAGAGATTATTGGGTTGATTTTTGAATCCCCACAGTCAGATTACAAATTAAAGGAACAAGCAAGAACAGATATAGGTACTTGCACTTGAGTCCAGACTTCCAGGAACTTCATAAAGCAGAACTTGCGGCTTCACCTTTGAAAGTCTGTAGTACTGGTGACACCCAGTCCTTCCATCCTTTCTGGGGTTGTTCTGTGAAAACAGAACAGAGGTGTAAAAACCCCAGGGACTTTGTTTCTTGCAAACTTTTCCGTAAAGGGGAGTGTTTTTCTCTCTGTGCTCGTGTATTTGCTGGGCAAGCCCAAGCAACTGAGTCCATAAATGGTTGCACAGCTTCTTGCAGCCCTGGGACTTAACTTCTCTATTTTTTTTGTATTTGAGAGTGCTGAAAAGGCTGCAGTTTCATGACATTTTGTAAAGATGTGTTTTTCTCTGTGTTATTCACCAGTTAATCTGCGAAAATGCCTTTCTCTTAGTCTCACTTCTGCTTAATGCTATATTCTTATTTAATCTGTCCCATTATTACTGGGGGGAGGGAGCTTTTTTGTGTATGTGATGTAGCATAAACCTAAGTGATGGTTTGCAGTTCAAGATACAGAACAGCTTCCATGGGTCAGGAAAAACAGTCCAGACCAATAGTGCTTGACTTCACTGGCAAATAAACTCTTTTCAGTGATGTTGTTTACAAAGATCATCTCCTTACAGAGAAACTATATGATGACATGGCACTCAAATTAGAAAGGCAAAAATATTTGATACTGTTCTACAGCTCTGACTCATGAAAGTAAATTAGTTTTTATGTTTCTGAGTTAATTGCACACAGTGGCCTTTTTAGGGTGTCTATGGTAGGTTACATGGGCTTTCAGTATGTCTAAGCAGGCTTAGGCTAAATCTGCATAACAAGTTTATACATTGAAATTTAATATGCAAAGGATTTTTAATTAGCAGAGTTGGAGCAGTAAAGCATTTCTTTATTGCATTTTCTGAAGTGAATTTTCATTCACATGATCAAGTTGTTTATACAGTAAATTATACCTTGAAGTGAAATGTAAGAAAAGTGCCAATCTATTTACAATCTCAAAACATGACCAAATATAAAATCTCTGTGTTTTCAAAGTGTTTTGATTTAATTGCTGCTTAAAATAATCTGATAGACATGTGAAAGGCAATACTAATCCAGTTAATGCTACTAACATATTTTTCATTTCCTCTTTGTGTAGCTAACCTGTTTGGGTTTTTTTTCACCTAACTTTTGTATTTTCTGTAAATCTATCCTTTCATTTTCCCTCTTTGTGAAACAGGTATAGGCAGAGTGTCTTTTGGAGCTTTCTTAGGTAGGTGAAGTTTAACTTTTCTTGAAGTTTTGGGTTGGCTTTTTGGTTTTTGATCTTTAAAGATTCACTCAAGAGTAGCAAATTCTTTAATATTTGCATTTGTAAATAATGAAAAAAATTTTAAAAAAACTCTTGGGGTTACCTGAATTCTGGGATCTTTCTATGATAATTAAGTATAACCTAATTATCACAAATAAGGTCCAAAAAATTCATTAGCAAGCGTAGTTTGTCAGCATTCTTGTTAATTTTTTGTCATAAACAATTAGCTTTTCTGTCTGGCTTGTAGCAATATCACTACATTGTTTTCTCTTGAAATTTTTGGGCTCTAATTTAAACTCTATGATTTTACAAATCATTCAGCATAGATGTTGTAAGAAACATAATCAATACGGAATAAAAAATACAAACTAGCAAAATTTCTGGTTGGGAACTTGTATTATAGTGGGTAAAAATCATTCTCACTAATAGAGAAAATAAGCTGACAACTTTTTATTAGGAGAGAGTCTTGCTTTTAAACTGAGATTCTATTTCCCCTAAAAATTACTTCAGCTGCAAAATAGTGTAAGGACCATAAAGAAACTCTGAAGTTCCTGTCTAAAAAAAATAATTGGCAAAAGCAAAAGGTTGAGGTTAACTTTCTGTTGTTTTATTGCCTTTTTTTTTTAAATTGGACAATAGCATAAGCAAACAATTAAGAGACTTTTATTGACTTTGCACTGTGGAAGTTCCAGTTTTCATGTTACTGGCTCCCATTACTTATTTTCCCTTTTTGTTTCTGCAGATGTTGCCTTTATCACAACTGTGACCTTCCTGTGGAAAGTGTCAGCAATCACTGTTGTAAGCTGTCTTCCACTTTACATTCTCAAGTACTTGAAGCGAAAGTTCTCTCCTCCAAGTTACTCCAAGCTTACCTCGTAAAAGTGATTATATTACTATGGTTTTTCACTCACACCAGTCTGCAGATTGCATATTCACTGTGCTTTAGTGTCTATGGATTTATGTTGGACTAAAGAAACTTAAAAAATCAAAAATCAAAAGGGATAGCGTGAATAGAGCACAAAAAGAGGAGGAAACATCTGACAGATACAGTAACACAGAAGTACACTAACAACTATCAGAGATAAACTAAATTTTCTTCGTGTTGATTTTCTTTTTTTTTTTTCAGTTGTTATGATTATAAAATAAAACCAAATTACCTTTGATTTGACAATGCTTCTGAATGGTTTCATTGCTACTGTAAAGGACCTTTTGCTACTGTAAAGGATTTTTTCCAACTATATTTATCTTCTGCAAGTTAAATTGAAAGTTTTGTTATTTATTACATAAATTTCTGTCTCTAATTATTGTATAACTTCCTAATTCAAGCCCTTTCTTTTAATGTTTATATATGGAGAAGTTTGTTCATCCATACTTACTATAACAAACCTATTACCTGTAAATGCCCGTGTCTGTATTAGCAGCTATTATTCCTCATCAGACATTGATTAATATGCACTATTTGAATTATGTACTGATGTCTGCATAGCACAGTATTATTTTAGGAGCTGTTGTCCTATTCTGTACTCTCCATTTCTGGCACCAGTAAATTACAGATGTGTGATGTTGACAGCAGTTCTTTAAATGCACATTACAGCCAGGTTGCACAAAAGCTGTTTAAAAATTAAATTATAAATTCTGTACATAATTCCACAGCACTTATTGATCTGTACAGATATCAAAACATGGCTGCTCAGTAAATATGTTTTAAAGTTCTTATTCATTTTGTATTTGTAAAACTGCAAATAGTGTCAAAGTACATTTCTATATATGAGAAGTCCAGTAAACCTTGTATTAGCTAATATGTTTAAATTGCCTTGTAATCTGTTTACTTAGGTTACTCAGGTAAAAGAAAATAAGAGGAACACATGAACATCATAGTAGGAAAATCTATCATCTTCCAAGTTGTCAATGTTATGTTTTTATGACTTAGTTTGGGTGCAAAGTTGTCAAAACAAAAATCAAAACATTTTTGCTTGTAAGCTGTCAGAGTTGAGTATGTTGCCTGAGTTATGACACTTTATAGCAGCTAAAGTTTTGTTCCAGAAAGTCAAATACTCTGATGCAATCTGAAGGGTCCAAATCTTGCTTACTGTACTGGCAAGTAGGATATATTAATTTTCCATTGTGATATTACTTTGCTTTCTCATGAAGTACGTATAATGAATTTGGCATAGTCTGTTAATCAGTGGAAAGGAACAACATAACTATTCATGCTTCCTTTATTAAATATTTATGTGTGTGTTTTTAAAACCCACTTAATATGGGTGTCATTTTTATGTTTGACTGTATGCCTTTACAACATAATTCCTCGTTTAGTCTCTTTTCCCTTATGCCATTATTATTTTGGATGAGTAATATTTAAGTGATAAAATAACTACTTCCTGGGAGAGCAGAGGAAACGGCTGCAGAGCTATTTGGACTCCACCCCACTCCATTAATTTTTGTTTTCAAAGTTTTTCTAACTAGCTATTTATCTGCTTTTTTAAAATTTTCATTCCTCATTATAAAAGCAATAAAGCCTAATTTCTACCAAATATTAGTGGTACATGTATTAAATAAACTACTGAGGTAGAGTTTCCTTTAATTACCCGACTTCACAGGCTAGTTTGCCCTGTCCCTCTGTGAACTTGCTTCTGTAAATCCCCACAAGATGTCACTGTTCTTGCATATTAGCAGGAGCCTTTCTGCGTTCAGTGTGGTTTTGCCAAGATGCTCCTGATTTACATTTTTAGTTTAGTTCTGTGGTATTTTGGTCACTGATTTGCTTTAGTTTTCTGTTTTCCCCAATAAGTGGTACTTTCAAACAACTAAGAAAAGTCACCGGTGTGCAGTTATTCTGAAATTTTGGTGGAGTTTTCTTCACACATTTTTGTCTTACACATTGTGGGCTCACAACCATATGCGTAAGATCCAGGAGATAAGAAAAAGCTCAGAGTTGGTCGTCTTTCATCTATACATCACATCTGTGACATTAGGCAGAAAATGAGAAAAAAACCCAGAAATTAAACTAACAGCATGAAAGTGATCATGTTACTGCTATGCAGCTTTATGAGACACAATTGTACCCAGGGATACAGAACTGCTCAGTTAGAACTTAAGTGTAGGTATATTAATTCCCAGCATTAAAACTCTTAAGGTTAGTGTGATAGCAAATGTATAGGTTCTGTGCACAGCTATAAGCCTTTCAGAAGGAGAGTCAGTTCTCTAAAGTGCCTGCTTCCTTAGTATTTCCAGTATACAGCAAAGGTCCAGTTTCAGCTCACACTTCGTTTTAAGGATTGTGGAAGCCTGACTCAAGTCACTTACCTTGCTTTTGAGGTTCAGCTTACATAAACAGATTTAGGCCTTGGCTCTGCAAGTTACACCCAGAAGGACCTTAGATTTACTTGGTATTAAATAAATGTTTACTTTTGTGAGCTATTATGTCAGTTACGTATTTCTGAAATGGTAATCATGTCTCTCTGAAAACATATTTGGAAAACAATTTCAGAACTGGGACAGAATGGAGGAGCAAGGTGGGAACAGGAAATACATCTTCACCAAAGTAACTTACATAACAATACGTGGACTATGTTTAATAAACACATGAGCTGAACACCTAGATTTCCAATGTAGTTTGGTGGAAGAACAGAGGGAAAGGACAGATCCTGAAAAAAAAAAAGAGAGTACTGGTAATTATATTGTTTTTTTCTGACGCTATTCCAAAATTATGTGTTCATGTAACTGCTGGAAAACATTTTACTACACAAGGTATTTGTTTGCAAATGGAAGATAAATTAAATCCTTGCATACTTAACATTAAATCTGTAGCACTCGTCCATGAATGTGAGTGTTTACACCAATGTTTTTATGTTCAAGCTGAGCTTGCTGACTCATGCAATCAGAATTCAGCTGTGTGGTATCTCCTGTTTTCTTCCTAAAACTTCAAAGTGGTTGTCAAAAAATGTGCCATTGCTTTTATGTATACACTGGAAGTGTTTGTTATCTTGATGAGCAGCTTCCACTTGAGCAAGCCTGTATTACAAATGTCCTACCCTCCGTCTGCAAGAGTATGAGCTGAAACTTTTCTTTGGCCCCCATTTCAAACATGTCTGAAAGGGGAGCTCTGCAGTTGGGAACCTTTTTGGACTGGACAGCATTTCTGTAGGTATTTAAGCAAGAATTTTGATAGCCACTTACGCAGTTAAAGGGCTGTTTGTCATGAGGATCGGCTTCTGTAGATGAGAAGGAGGTGATTTCTCTGCGTGTTGCTCTTACAGGGTCACTGGAGGCTGGGGCTGTTGGAGCCTGATCCACCCTGGGCTGCACATTAACCTCATGAGTGCAGGTGAGCGAGGCCTGGCTCACTGTACAAACAACAGCATGGACTTCCTTAGAGTTTCTGGAGATGGGCTGTTAACAGAGATACCCCTTTTCCTGCTTCTGCAGAGCTGCGTATTCCTGGGTTTTATATTGGCAAAATAATGCGAAAGAGGCTTGCATCTGTTTCACACTTGCATCCCTTCACATGCCCAGAGCTATAAATGCGGCTCCAACAACTCCTGCAGGGCAAAGGAATTTATTGCAAAGTATGTGAGCTCTGGATGGACAGTTCTCCTTAAAAAATGACAGCCACAGAAAGGAGATCAGGCTGTCCTGCTCTTGCCACTGATGCAGAAACTGTTCTTGTAGGTCCTGCTTACACTGACATCCAATTTTACCTTCCATGGAATTTCTCCTTATTTTTGCTGGCTAGAAAGGAAAAAATTGGGTCAGCAGTCTCTTATAATACTTAATTGAATAACCTTTCTGTATCTAGGCTGTTATTATTATAACTCAATTGAAACTTGAAGGCAATCAAAAAAGCCCTTCGATATGTTAGCCCCCCGTAGGGAGGAAAATCAGTACAAGTGAACAAAGACAACACGGATCGAACATTATATGTAAATAAACAGGAGGCACAATGTCTTTAACACTGTGTTTAAAAGCGTAGGAATTTCTTTTGTAAACAAAACACACTTAAAGCAAGATACTTCCCAACAAGTATTAACTACCCAACAGATGCCCTCAGCAGGGTTCACAGCTGTTATTGCAAGTGGGAATTTGCTCAGCCAATTGCCAACAAAATCCGCCTCAAATAGGCAATTGCACTGAAAGACCTATTCACTACTTCATCGACCAAAACCATAGTTTTGATCAAAATATTTTACAGCAGAGGTGGTGAAAACTGGCTGCCATGAACAGAATAATGAGAGCACGCTCTGCAGTGGAGTTGACAAATTCTGCTTTATTCTTCCATCCCTGACCACGTTTTAGCAGAACTGCAGCTGAGATTTCTCCTGATTGTAGTCTCCTCCTGTCCTCTAGCACACTTTCAATGTGAGATGGTAATTGGCAATAGTAAACCTCTAAATTGCTCAAAAAAAGCAGGCTTGAGGAATTTTGCCTTTGGAATTTAGCCTTTATGCATTACTGAGCTATAAGAAAGATCATCTGCTCTGAGGAGATACTGTATTCTATAGCTGTGATGCATGATAAGTGTTTCTGTGCCTGGCTTTATTCTTCTGGCAGTAAACTATCTTTATTTCCTCTGCTCTTGACAAAACTGCTAAGAATAAAAAGAACTTTGGTTATAATGATCATGTAGCTTTAAGCAAGCAGTACACAAAATAGACCATTGTAATTCTTACTTGTACAGCTGCTTTCCATTGTTTCTCTATAATATACACATCTAGTTTTTTCCATGGGCCCTCTGTGTTTTGCTCCGAGTTCTAAGCATGCATTTGATTTTGCAAAGTAAACACACGTTGTGTGGAAGCAAATTATAGATAACTACTTCAAAAGTCTGTTGAAAATGAATTCCTGGCTGTAAGGCTGGGGGATGTTAATGGATGAGCAGACCTGTAAGGGGTAAGTGTATGTACATATGTTTTGTATTTATTGCAATTATCTATTGCCTATTTGAAGGAGAGATCTGGGAATTCTCAGTCAACATGCTCCCTTGGGGAAAAGCTCTGTGCTGCATGTGCTCTGTAGAGGAAGATGAGCTGTTGTTTCCCGTGTGTAATTGCTGGTTGCTGCCTCCTCTTGCCATTGAATTCCAAATTCATCTGCAGGAACGCAGCTACATAGGCACTTCCTCCCACAGTTTCTGCTTCCCAGAGTACCTTCTCCCTTCATCAGGATACTGACTCCTCCATGACAGTCACTTGAATATGTCTGTTGGTTATCTTGATCCCAGCTGAATGGAGTTTATCCCAGCTGTAGAAGGTTATTTTCCATGTGAGTGTCATGAGCAGGACAGGTGACACAGATGTGGTCTAGTACATACTTACACTTATCCAAATGCAACTAAAGCAATTGTAGACAATCTGTGATTGAAAATAAATAAATACAACAAACCCGAGCATATACAATTTTATCAAATTCTAGGAAGGAGGTGAAGGGAAACAAAAGTTAATGTCTTTGAAACTTTTACCCTGTGGCTACAGTGGTTTTGCCTTGCTTATTGTCTTTCAATTTCTCGCACAATCTTCTTCACATGAGAAAATAGTAAAATATTTCAAGTTACTAAATTATTAATCTGATTTTTTAAAATATCCTAGCTGGAGGCCTTCACATTACCTTCCTACCTGTGCATGGCTAGTTTTAATTCTGGTAGGTCCTTTTACATCATTTTTGGTATTATAATACATGGAGGGTTGAAATTTGAAAGCAACATATGAGAATATCTACATTTGCTCAGAAATTGGATGTTATAGTGAAGGATGCCAAGATTTAAGATTTAAGAATCTTGAAGTGTATTAATTTGCAATTACTGTATGATTCTATGAAATAAGACGTGGAAGGAAGCAATCTGCTGCTCACAGCAACTTAGATTTTAGATGCCCTTAACTTGTGCAGACTTCAGAGAAAGAAAACCAAACAAGAAACCCACATGGCAAATCTTATTTGAAAAAAAAAAAAAAAAAAGTTTAAGAAAGTAAGCCTTTTAAGATGACTGTGAGATTCACACCTGAATGTCTGGAACTACTGAGAGAAGTCGTGGTTTTAACAACCCATCTTGGGAACACCTGCCTGAAAGAAACAATTCCAGACAGTCAAAATCCCATGCATTTCTGCCTAGCTCAGATATCAGTCTGGCCCTGCTTGCATTAGAAGAGATTTGATTTCTCCTGACCAGGCATGACCAGGATGGGCTGTCACACTGCACTTGCATTGTCATGTTACCCTGATAACGGCAACCACAGCAAGATGCCTCTGTGCTTTGGTCCAGCTGTGCCCACTGGAGTGTTGGGAGACACGGGCAGAAGTAGTCCCCAGCCTGAGCAGTTCTCCAGTTGTTGAAACAAATGACTTCTGTGTAAACTGGTTTGTAGTGCTGGAAGGGAAGCAGGGAGGAGAAAAATAAGCTCTCTTTGTATACTTGAAGCAGATTTGGGGGGAGTGAGAAAAAGCCAAGCTGCAGTCACATAACCATGCTGCCAGCTTGCCATCTGTCCAAAAGCAATTACTTGGAGATGGCAGGTGAGGAGGGAGAACAAGGTTATAGCTCAGCTCTAACGCAGAGCCAGCCACAGCCACTGATCTTGTACGTGGCAGCACAGGAGTCTTTCTTCTTGATATGCAGGTAACTCACTCCGCCAGTCCAGACGTATCATCCCTGTGAGTGATGGAGTTCACTGCTGGAGAAAGGCTTCTTACAGCTCAGCCTGCCCTAGAGGCAGCTACCTCAGAGCATGGCAGCAGAGATGTCCAAAAGTGCAGAACTTTACATGTTCTGGTCAGACACTGGAAATGCCTTTAGAGGCAGAAGGCTGGGGGAGGAAATGAAAGCATGGGGGAAACTTCCTTTTGTCTGAGCACCAACAAAAACAAACCCTCGCCCCTCCACCCTGTGCTACACTGGACAGTGCAGTGGAACATCCAGACTGTGCCGTGCTGCGGGATCTGTGCAGCCGCTTGCAGCTGCCTTGCAGAAGCCCTGAGCCAAGTCCGTGGGGTTGTCTCCCTGGCGCTGTGCCCCCCAGTGCTCGGTGAGCAGGCACAGCCAGCCCCTAAGCACAACACGCTGCTTTGACCCTGCACTCATAGCAAGTCGCTTGGCATCACCCTGGGGACGTCAAGTCTCCCTCGGTCTTCCTGCAAACCATCTTGTTTGTGTTTTGGTCATTTGATTGGCCACGTCTTTGCCCTAGCTGTTCACCAGCACCTTCCATTCCTGCTCGTGGTGTTCTCCTCTGAGTAACCTGGGTGTCTGGGGCCTCTTTGAAATTGCAGCCTGTTGATCTTGTAGATGTTGACTCAAGCACAGTCACATCTGCGTGTGGGTCAGGGTTGGTGACTACAGTCAAGACTTCGTTTATTTGTGTTGTATTTATTTTTAAAGATGGGACACAAATTCCATGAGAGAGACTCATCTGGTGATCATGTGAAGAGAATGACCAGGCAGCTGCTTGTGGCTGAGCTGCTTTCAGGCAAGCTGAATTCAGTATATGCCAGTATATACTGGCAGTAAGGGAGAAATTTTGGAAGGAAGACACCAGATAGAGCCCTCCAGCAACTCAAGGAAAACATGAAAAACAAAGGCTTTTCTATAGTCTTTCTTGTTACCTGCCAGTCCTGTTTGAGTCGCAGACATCTCACAGCTCTTCTACTTTGTGTCCGTCCTTTTTTGGTTTGATACTTTTCAAAGGCATAAAAAATGTGGGAACTTTATCTCTTCTTAAGAGAAAGAAAAAATGTGAGCTGCTTGCAAGTCTGAAATACAGCAGTTAATCAGCTTCATATTACACAATTTTCAGTGAGAATATCAAAACCTGAGGCAGGAACTCAGAACATGAGATGTGAAGCGAGTCAAGGGGGAAGGCTAATAATTTCCACCGTTTTGCCCATACAACAATTTCTATTCCCAGTCTATTCAACCAGAAGTGACTGGTGATTTTAAATGCTGCTATTTTTAAGATGTTTGTTTTGTAAGTAGGAGCCTGGTTTCCAGAAAACACTAAATATTCACTGAAAAAGCCTTTGGTCACTTGATAAATCTTAAGCTGGGCAACCAAAATGATCAGCTGGAAGGGAATAAATGATAGTACATGAGAAACAAATAGATAATTGTTTTTGGTATCCCATTATGGAGCCGAGTAGGATGCTGGAGATAATGATACAGGTTATTCAGAAGAGAGAAGGACCCCCTTTACTCATTAAGGGAAGAAGTTTTGTCACCACTGAGAATGCATGGAGGTGAGAAAATACGACACGTAGTAGTGAGAGAGAGTGAGATAGGGCTAGGACTAGTCTGTAAGGAGAAAGGTACTAGGACATCCCCGACATGACTTGGGGGGAAAGAAATGGTACCTTTTTCTTAGAAGGAGGCAGAGTTTTCATCAAGGTGTTAAATCTACTGATTTAAAATCTCGGACATGTGGGGGCCTGATAGTGTCATTTACACGTGGCATGAGGACAGGACTTCTTAACTTTTAACCTGAGACTTGATCATCCTCCGTGTTTGTGTGGCACATCACCTCAGGGACTGCTTCACTTGGGTCTGAATTTTTTTACATTAAAATGAAGTGTGAATTTTTGCTATACTCAGAGATGGTCACTCTGGAAGCTATCTGGTTAGCTTTGGTGTTGTTCTATACCTGTCACTCAATTTTCTTCTCATCCTCCAGATTATTGCAATCTTAAACAAATACGTGCACTTCTGAGTATAGGAAATACACCTACGGGGGCTTCTGTCCTTCTCACAGCTCTGCCTTGGTGCTGCATCTGGGTACGGGTTTGAGCAGTGCCATGCTGCTCTGACCCGTCCCTTGCCCCGGGAGATCCCCGGTGATCAGCTCTTTGCTGTAGCTGTGTTCCAGCCCGTGAACTGCTCAAACTTGTTGCTAGTCTTGTCCATGGAAAGCACACCCAGCACTGTCAGAAGTGATTAGTGTGGAACTTAAGTGATAGAACTGAAGCTTCTTAGCACAGCGTTATGACTGAAATAGCTGTAAATTCATTCTAGGGAGCCGGTGGTGGGGAGAGAACGTCTGTACAAACTCTCCATGCCAACCCAGTTTCACAGCCACCAGCCCCTTTCACCCAGTCGGAAGCAGTACCTGCATCATTTCCCTTCTCGTTCAGCATCCGTGCTTTCCAAAGGTGGGCTCAGTTTCAGTTTGAACGATTGATGCGTTTAAGTAGGTAAGAGTCAACATCAATAAACACGGGGGGTTTTGCTTTACTAGTTTGTTTCCAAGGGCAAGTTTCTTGTGAAAGCTGGTGTTTTTACACAAGCCAGGAGGGGGCGGTGCAAGCCAACAAATAAGTAAAATTCCACATCCATGGTCATCATAACCTTCTTTCACGGTGCTCGTTTTCTAAAACTGTGTTTCCACAGTATGGGAAAGAAAAGTTTCCTGGATGGTTTAGTATTAAACCTTTCAGACGAGACAGAAATCACTGTTATGGAAACGGTTTCTTTCCAGTTCAGTCACTGTCAAACACCATCACCTCAGGTGCTGCCACTGAGGATGCAGTCTCCACCCGACAGGCTAATTTATTTACCATTGTGGGTGTTGAAGGGTGAAGGGGTTTCTGCCAGCAGTCCATCCAGGCTGGCTTCAAACCAAAGTCTTGGGCATTCAGAGCCCTCACCGTCTGAGGCGAGTTTGTGGCTTCTATTGAACTTCTAATTGAGTGAAGGGAGGAGAAAAAGCCCTTAAGAGGAAACTACCCCACGAAGTGTTTACTGTGATAATGTCTGGATCGTGGAGGCAGCTGGATCAGGACAGACTTTGTGTCGGGGCCCTCATAAACCACTTTTTGCCAGATTTGCTGACCACTAGTGCCAAGCATCAGAAGCAACACGATGCCATGCTCCTAGCAGGACAAGATGTTTCATCTCAGCAAGACGCTCCCCTCCTCACCACTTCTCAAACAACGAACTCCAGGGGGCTGCCCTGCCAGACCCAGCGTTGTGGTGTGGTCTCTGAACCCTGGCAGCCCTTCCCCTGCCTTCTCCTGCCCCACTCCAGACCTTCATAACAATGTTCCTGAAAGACTCTCATCACTAAAATGTGAGCCCGTGCTTTGGCCCCTCCACAGTTATGTCAAACTGATCTCTTACTACCCTGCCTTTACCCTCCTCTGATCTGCCACTAATACCAACCTTAAATTCTGTTCATCCAAGCCAGTCCCCGGATATAAGTCTTGCACTGGGCTTTGTACCCAGGCAGTGGTCACCCTTCAAATACCTCTGCCAGACAAAGTTTTTCCCTGAGGTCACCAAGTCTAGCTAGCCATGAACTCTGAACAGAGGGGATACTCCTGCGTGTGGATGTGCCCATGCATGCACAGTTTCTGAGGGCTCAGCCTGCCTTATCCTGTGGGTCACCCTATAGCTGTTGGCACTCTGAGAACAGTGGCAGGAGCTCCCGGGTCTGTGTAGTGCTGGAGCTCTGCAGCCCAGCAACAACTGAAGGAGCTTTCCGTGGGGAGGAGGAGAGGCTACAGTGGGTGGGAATAGCCTTTCTTTGTGCTGCTAGAGGTTGCTGGCCGCTTCTGTGAAATTGGTCTGCATCCACTTATTGGAGTGCAGCCAGAGAAACTTGGAGCCAAATCCCAGACTTCCAGACTTGACAGCTTTGACTCATGTAACTTGAGAAACACCATGAGAATTGCATTGTGGCACAGCTCTTGTGCACTGCTCAGGGCACCAGTGCTGGGCAGCAAGCAGGCAGCAGCCCTTGAGCAGTAAACACAAGTGGCTTTCACCTCAAAGACTCACCTCTGGTGACAGACCCTTCAGCTGAAGTCCCAAAGGCAATTTCTGTGAAACAATTCGTGAAACAATTTTCAGCCCCAGTCTTCAGTCTGTCTTTTCACACCTGCCTTCCCTGGAATCACCCTGGTGGATAGATCCAGCTCTGGGAGGTTGTTCTGCCATTGCTCTGCCTCATAGCTTAACAAAGGCATTCCTGTCTGCACAGATCTGTCCATGCAGTTCTCCCTTGCACCACACGCACATCTGTGGGCAGCCTCCTTCTCATGCACCACAGGTAAGAGGTTTTTTTAATTTCATAATTTACTCAGTGTGCTTAAAAAGCAATCTGAAAATAAATTTAATTGGACTCTTGGAAGGAAGATAGTAATGAAAGGAAAGTCCTGGAAGCAAAGGAGAAGAGATTAATTTGTATCATCTCACAGTTTTCTATAACTGTTCCAGGCTTGCATTTGCTGTATCTGCATTAACTTGATGTGGAAGAGTCTGTTGACGAGACCTGAGGCACAGTGCAGACAGAGCCTGATGTTGGGAGGTTGTGGGGTTTCGTAACACTCGTGGTTTCACTGTTGCACTGAGCACTGTTTAGAGCAGAAGAATCATGAGGTGCTTTTTGGCATTTTTCTTAGCAATGAGGAGAAGGATTCTCTGGCTTTGCAGAGGGGGGAGTCTCATATTTGGACTGCTGGGGCTGTGTTCATCCTGAAAAACTTTTCCATGGCTTTTGGAAGGGCCTGCTCTACACTGAATGCCAAGCAACTGCAATGACTTAACACATTTAGTTTTCAGAGACTCAACTGAGGGATCTTAGATAGAAGTTTGACCCTACTAATGTTTGCGAATGTCTTGTTCTAGTTGCTAGTGAATTTGCACTCTCACATACAGCAACAGATGCAAAAGAAGAGATGGGGTTCTTCCTGGGACTTTCTGGTTCTGCATACTCATTTGGAAATCAATTTAATGCATTTTAATTGCCTATTTTTCTCCTTGGTTTTCTCTTTACAGCTACACACCAGCAAAAAATAATAAGGTAGAGTCTAGCCAGGCAGACTGCTAATGAGGAAGCTTGACTCAAGAAGATTTTAATTTTCAGCATTTGTTCTTCAAGATAGCTACTTCAGCATGCAGCGATGTCACAAAACAGGAATGCTTCTAATGGAACAAAGGCTTTGGGCTTGTACCTCATTTTGGTACACAAACAACCAAACCTATCCTTGACCAAACTACAGGAGTCTGGCAATCCCTTTCAGGTTGCTGGCCCCCTCAGTCAAATCACCCCAGTAAAGAAAACTCCCATTGTGCATGGAGTAAGGTGTGAAAAGAATGAGGGAGATAAAATTCAAGCTGTGAAAAAGGTGTATGTTAAAAGCCCAGTTTCTTGCCAGCCTTTCAAGATCCGTCTAGCAAAGAGAAGCTTCTGTCTCTGCCAACCTGACTGAAGGGCTTCTCAGAAATCCCCCATCCATGGGGCATTTCTGTGAGAAACCAGAATTAGCCAAGGTCTCTGGCATCCCTGGACAGCCAGAGCAGGCGGGATAGCACAAAGTTGTGCTGGGAGTTGGGATCAAAGTCAGCCTACCACCAAGGTGCCTCAATTCCACAGCTGGTGGTGCAGCTCAGCTGCGACCTTGGCACCACTAAATGCTGTATCTGAACCTTGCCATTGCTGCTGAAGTAGTACATTGCAGCTGGAGACATCCGTGTTACCCACCCCATCATAACCTTTCATCTCCAATAGCGCACAGTTCTTATCATTTCATCTTTTAGGTTGAAAAGCTCCAAGTTTCACCCCTGTCTTTGGAAAGGCTGGGCTGCTCAAAGTTGGGTGAAAATAATAGCAGAGGAGAGCATATTTCTTTACAGTGTTGGACTGTAGTTCACTACCTACTTTACATCAAATGTAAAAGATGCTCCCCAATAGGGCGCAGCCACCAGTGAGGGAATAAAACCTTGGCACCACATTTCATCATCTGGAAAATATTTCATTTCTCCCTCAATACCTCTCATCCCCTGGGTTATCCTATCATGCTGCAAGTACAGGGGGAAAGGGGAGCAGGGACTGGTGTATGCAAGCCTCTGGCACAAAGGGCCATAGTCAAAATTGCTGCTAGAGTAGTTCAAATCCTATTCATAAAGTTTGTGAAGGTGAGCCCAGAAAAGTTTAAAGCAATGATTCTGTGTTTGCTGGAGTTTAACAAGGTTACTGACTCTGCCTCAGAAAATGAGGTCAGTAAAATGTATACAAGTATTGGAGTATCAATATTAGGAGGATAAACTTGGGTTAGGAAAGAGAGAAGTGCAATAAATAGCACCGTGCACCAGAAGAGAGCTTACAGGGCAGATCTCCCAGGGTTTGGAGCCGGGACTTGTTCTGTTTAAGAGTTTTGTACAAATGGGCCCAAGGCTGGCGCGATGTGCCGGGTGTCCAGATGCAGATGACATCATGATAGGAGGGGAGGCTGCTGATAAATTTCAGGAACGCACTAGACTACAGGAGGATTTGGAGACGCTGAGGGGAACAGGCTAATACAAAGGAATTCAATATTACACAATGGAAGGTTATTCATTTAGGGAGAACCAATAGCACATTTAAATGCAGGTTTAATGAACTAGAGCAGGAGGAAACTAATGAAGGCAAAGACTGCTGGTGCTGAGAAGCTGTAGGAATAGCAGCAGTCTGACAAGCAAATAATAGTGCAGCTGAGATGTTGGAAAAGAGGGCTCATGCTGCAGCCAGGGAATCCAGGGCTTCACATCAGGTCATTCATTCCATGCAGCAGTGAGGGTGCTCTCAGCAGTGAACTTAAAGTATGAAAGAGGCCGGTCCCCAGTTACAGAGAGGAAGGCTACAAAGGGCACTTCACTGCTGGCCTTGTTCTGTGCACTGGGACGTGGAGCCTTGGATCTAAAAAGAGATGCTTCCATATGCATGGAAGTGAAGGTGGCTGAGTACATGTTTGGGATCGCAGGGCACTTGGTTGTGACCACAGCTAAAGACATGCTGCCTTTGGAGTAAATCAGCTCAGTCTAGGTCTCCTCTGGCTGTGGGGGGAGAGGCACCCAGGGACCAAATACTGGCAGAGGGTAGAAAATCAGAAGGATTTACAGGAACCTGTCACTAAAAGCAGACTTTCCAGGGGATGTAGAGCTTATGGGCTAGGAAAGAGGGAAAGGAGGCCCTTCTGCACTGGAAGGGCACGTGCAGCCTTTCCTGACTTCTGACCATCCAGACTCAACCACTGGCCCCTGGACTGCTGAGTGAAGGAACACTTCCGCACATGCAGACAGACCAGGCTTTGTGTCCACCTTCCTGGGTCACCGCTTCCATGGAGCCTCCTGCAGCAATCCCGCTCCTTCAGTTAAAACATAGACATCGGGGAAAAAAAATGCTTTGCACTGCCTGAAAATGAAGGTGTGATCCTGTGCCTCGGAGGATGGATGAGGTGAAAGCCACCATCCCAACAACGTGCAGGAACTGATCCCTACAACAGGTCCCAGTCTGCCACAGACATCATAAATCTGATGTTTCCCTTCCCAAGGAGAAAGGTCTGCTCTGCTGCCAGCTTGAGTCCCTGGATACCCAATGAGCCTTTCCCTCATTAAGTACTTTTGAACGAGGCAAAAAATGTGTTACCAACCCTTGTACCAGCAACTGGGGAATTCTGAAACTTTAAGTATTTCCAGAGCTAAAATACGATGCCTGGTACAAAACCTTGTCACTGTTTCTTTGCAAGTCTGGCAATACCGCACAAGTACAAATAGAGAGTTAGACACGCTCTTATTTTTTACCCACCCTGCATTGCACATTCCATCGGCAGGGTCCAGGAAGAAACGCAAAGCATCGGTATTTTCATAGTTGATGGTTGTTTTGCTGTGTGAAGAGAGTTCCTGAATCGCCACGGTGAGACCCCAGGGTCAGGCAACAGAGACAGAATTCAGCCTGCTGCTGGCACCCACCTCAGCTGGGCCAGCTGTGGGGAGGAGATGCTGCACGTCGACCCCAGCCAGCAGCAAGGGTTCTGCCCTGTACCTGCCCACAGTGTGGGTTTGTGCAAGGGGCAAACTCAAAAGGAAACAAAGGGGCACTGATGCAGTGTGTATCATTATGAAATTATTTCTCTGAACTAATGTCTCAGTTTAATTCAGTCACAGCTTTCTGTATATGGGTCTGGTGTGGCTGTCTGATGTCTGCCTTGATTTTAAAAAGTCGGTGTCTGAACAGATGACTGTAGCTCCAAAAAGGTTTAAGGTCCTTTGCCTGCAGTCACTGGCTGCGTTCCTAAATTGTCATTTAAAAAGAGTCCACTAAATCAAAAGCCAGGTAAATCAACAGAGCACTCAACATCGTAATGAGACCGGTTATAAGGTAAATTACAACATTATTCAAGCACACAAAATTCCTCCTCTGGCATTTGTCCTGCTAAGTGCAATGCACCTTAAAAGTGGTGAAATGATTTCTGGCAGCCTGTGAAAGAGGCTGTGTCAGGGGGATGGGAGGCTGAGCCCAGCCTCTGCCTTTGCACCAGCTTCTAACTCTGGGCAGCAGCCGGCCACTGCTCAGGTGTGCTCCCTGCCTTGTTTGAAAGGATTATGGATGGGTTTCCAAACTGGTGCTGTACCAGCCATAAACGCTGGCCATGTGCTGTCTCAATTTCCAGCAAATCTTGTTACAATTTTCAAAGCAGGGGACTAGAAAGACTTTAATTAGGGCCTTGGTTAGAGAGGCTTGAGACTCATAAATCTTTTGTTACAATGAATGAAATTCTGAACAGATGCTGATGCTTTTGAAGCTGCCAAGGCCCAAAAGATGGGCATGCAGACCCTAAGGAGGTGGCCACTATTATGCATGTTAGATAAAAAAGTCTGTAAGGATATAAGGGCAAGAAGCCCAAAACAGGACAAAAATTCCATGCAGAGCATGGGTGCCTTTTTTTGATACATATCTTGGATTATGGGATTCTGTGCACTTACTGTAAGAAAATGTTTGATATTGGTAAACACTGGAGAGAGGGGTTGCCCCCCACCTTGCTTTCAAAACACTTTTGTGTAGACAAAGCTGAAAGTTTTCATTTTACAGGACACGGCCCGAAGAAACAATTTGCCCCTAGTCTTGCAAGCAGCTCAGGGTGCCAGTCAGGCACAGCCTGTCATGCGGTCCTGCTAACGTATATCCTCTGGTGGGGCAAGAATGAAGGTGTTTTGGTTGAATTAGAGGTTCCCGGAGAAAAACTGTAGCTACTGTGTGCAAAGGTTCATGCAAACCATCCCTCCCAGACTGCTGAGGCCCAACGAAATGGAGAGAAAAGGAAAATGGAGGAGGGAATGCACAGACTCACACAACTTCACATAATATGAAACTAATCCAGTGAACACGAATCAGACTCTTCAGTGATTAAAACACCCTGTATAAATACTCTGCAGTATTTTTTAAAGGATAACATTACATGCAAGAGCTGAGAACAGGAGGCAAATTTATTCCCTTGCTTGCAAAGATGAGCAGAAGGGGTAAAAAGTGGTCAAAAAGTGCCCACTGAAGCCTGCATCATTTGGCTCCTTCCTGGAGCAAAGGAGCAGTGTCTGTGGCTGGGAGGAAGCGTGTGTGAGATGGCCAAGCTGCACAGGGAGTGCCAACGCGGCTCTGGGATCCACAGGCGGCTCCAGCATTGCGGGGCCCAGCCCAGCAATCACCAGCGGCGGGAAGTACTGTGATTCTGGGGCACTGCTCCTCATGTCTGGGAGAGGAGCAAGAGGGGAGGCTCCTTTTCTGCTCCTCCCCTCCCTCCTTCTACAACGTACAGATTTGTTTCTTCTTGTGATTTCTCCAGTACAAACTGATTGCTGTCAGGGCAGTGGAAAATGGGTGGACACGCGAAAAGGCTCTGTCCTAAGGCAGAGGCTCTGTGGCCTGCTCTGTCCCCCTTCTTACCAAACTCTTATCCCAGTCCAGCTGCTTTCCCCTGGGAGAGCTGCAGTGCACCAAGTGCAGTGTCTCCCACGAGCATCGCCTCGACGTGCAGCCGCACAGACGAGCTTCTCAGCCTGACCCGGGCCACGCAGGCCACCGCACGCTGTCTCAGCCACGGAGGAAAGGTAG
Organism: Melanocharis versteri; assembly: GCA_013397845.1. Classification (NCBI taxonomy): domain Eukaryota; kingdom Metazoa; phylum Chordata; class Aves; order Passeriformes; family Melanocharitidae; genus Melanocharis; species Melanocharis versteri. Next base: position 2,049,007 of record VZTG01009080.1, read on the forward strand.
AGCAGGGCAGCTGATTAACCTAATTACTGGTGAAGTGCAGCAAGCGCTTTGTTTTCAAGCACAACTTTCTTTCTGGAAGGGAAGGGGAGCAGCAGCTCACCCCCTCCTTGCTGTGGGACATGTGGATGGAGAGGGACTGCCCAGGGAGCCTGTACAACTCTCTGTGGCAGACGTGGACAGAGAGAAGAGAGCGCCCAGTGGAAGCATTCCTGTGGAAAGCAGGAGAAGGCTGGCTGCATGGCAGTGACGGGGGGAGACACATCCTGGCACAGCACTGGTGACAAGGGAGGATTTCTAGCTGGGACGCATGCCTGTACTGCCCTGTGTGGAGCAGAGCCTGCTGAGGTCCCACCAGCTCTGCTGGGATTTACTCATGAGGGATTAGGACTGGTCAGTGAGGGACTAGACTTGGAGAGCGGGAGCCCTGTGTCTGGTCTTAGTGCCCGAACTGGCATGCAGTGATACCCACACGGGGAAAAGAAGGGTGATGGGGAGTGAGGCAGCAGTAGCAGCCACATCTCCCTGTTGTCCGGTGCTGACCTCTCCCACATGTGGGCTGTGGTGGTCAGCACGTCATGCTGTGGCCCAGGGAGCTGCTTAGAACGAAGCTAGATGTGGAGACCTGCCTCTTGCATCTTCCCTGGGAGGCGAAGAAGCCTACAGAATCAGCAGCCCTGCCTCAAAAGTCAAGGGGGAGGCCGATACTGGTCCCTGCTAACTCAGCGCCAGAGGTCACCAAGAAGTTCTCCGAATACTTCCAATAACTTTTTTTTCCCCTCATTTTTTAGCTTGTTTTTACTTCTGTTGAAAGAAAACGTCTTAAAGTTCAAAATAGTGAATGCCAATGGTGGCCGTAGCACTTACAGGCAGGATTTAGGGAGGAGATGTAGGGAAGCAAAGCAAGCAGGGCCAGCCGGCGTGCGAGCCTCGGTGGCCGCATAGGACAAGAGACCTGGCGTCGGGGACGTGGCTTTTAGAAACGCCGGGGCGCGTTTGCTACAATGATCCACTGAAACAACAGCCGTCTAAAAATAAGGTTGTTTTCTGTACTAAGCTCCTTTTAACTTCGTTAGTCATCACCGGCTCCCAAAATAAGCTCCGTGTAACAGTCTCTCCTAGTAGCGGCTGTAAACAAACTCGGGGAGGCGGGAGGCAGGCGCAGGGCCGAGGGAAGCGGAGGCGGGGCGGCCCCGGGGCGGCCCCGCGGGGCTGCGGGGGCGGTGACAGAGCCGGAGGCGCGGACGGGCCGG